>SSNR01000311.1:164272-176839 GCA_006937965.1 Callopanchax toddi | reverse complement strand
GGGGGGGCGCTGAGGTCTGAAACAACTGGTCCAGTGTCTCTCTGCTGCTGCTGCACACACACACACACACAATATATATATATATATATATATATATATATATATATATATATATATATATAGTGTGTGTGTGTGTTTAATAAAGTTTTTTTTACTAGCCATTATAATATTACTTTACCATTTTTGACTTGTGACTTAGTCATCCAGAGGGCATCAGCCTCTCTGTCATTTATTTATTTTTTAATAGTTTTTTATCCAAGTTCATCTGGGTTCTTCTTCCCATGTAACCACGGACATAATACCGTATTATCTTGCTATCATTCACTCTCTCGGTAACACAACTTTACTGACATTAAGCTAACATTTAGCAAACCAGCAGAGTAACATTCAGAGCAAATGTCTCCTCCGGTTCCTCTGCTTTATTTTCCTCAAAATGATTGCTTGTTGCTTTTTCAAAATCATTTTTAGCAACAAAACAGCACAAACAACAAGCGGCTGTGCCATTTTGAAGTCATGGATTGGAGACACGTCACCAGGGCACAGGTTGATGATGCAATCGTCACTTTCCCAATGCTGCAATTAATTGCACACTTGTTTACTATATGCATTCGAACCCTTACACGCACTTTTACCAAGTGCACTTTGTGAAGGACCGCAGGCTGCAGTGTGGATATTGGGACAGGGCCTTCCTGTGTGTCTGAAGTGATTCTTCTTCTGGGAAGACTCAAGCAAGTTGTATGCAGGCTATTTTATGCAGCGGCTGCCCCTCTGTTCAACTCTGGTACTGCAGGTTGCTGCCGAGAGTTTTTCCTCTTCCTCAAAAGTAAAATTCAGATTTGGGGCTTATCATAAAACATCTGGGGCTTGAGCTTAAGTAGCCACCCCCTAACCCCGCCCCTGATGAACAATATGACATTTCCTGCCCCATGCCTTTTTGGATTAAAATAAAGGTTTTCATTAAATGTTGCCCTTAGATCTGGACTACCTCATCACTGAGCTCCATCTCTGTCACACTGACAGTGTTCACCTGCAGTGACCTCTGACACTCAGAGCACTTCTGTGTATTTCTGATGCATCAACATGTAATCACCTAAAAAAAAACATTTTTGTTTTTCCAACTTGCTCACAAGCACCTCAGTTTTAACCTCTGTGAAATTACGTTTTCTAAACTTCTCCTCTTTCGTGATTTATTATGAAATATTTTTATCCACCCATCCATCTATCTTCTGTAACCGCTTAGTCCTCCACAGAGGGTCGCGGGGGAGCTGGTGCCTATCTCCAGCGGTCAAGAGGCGAGAGGTCGCCAGTCCATCGCAGGGCCACACAGAGACAAACGAGACAAACAATCAACCACACACCCACTCACACCTAAGGACAAGGATAAGGAGACCAATCAGCCTGACAGTCATGTTTTTGGTCTGAGGGAGGAAACCGGAGTACCCGGAGAAAACCCACGCATGCATGGGGAGAACATGCAAACTCCGAAATATTTTTATATATTTTAAATACATTTACCAGCTTCTGTACATTTAAATTATTCATGAGGTACTTTGCATTGACCATTAATGACAGAATGATGAACTTTAACATTTCATTAAGTTTTCAATTTTAAAATTCATTTTTAAATGATTACATGGTAAGGCTCCTAGGATGCTCAGTGACCTTTTGGTTTTTCTTAAGAAAAGTGGTTCAGTACGTCATGGAGCATCCAGTGGGAACTGTAAGGTTCCATTATGTAAAACATCTCTTAGACAAACTGTGTTCTCTGTACATGGAGTGAACATGAATTCTCTTCCTGCAGAACAGGGCCGGATCTAGCCAGCCCCACTAAGAAGGGCAGGTAGAATATTGGGGGGGGAGTGTGGACATGCTAAGAATTTTTTGGTTATCACATCCCCCCAATCCCTTAAATGCATTGAAAACTATGCCATCATCATATCAGTTCCTCTATCCATATATTTATTTTCATATTTGAGCCCTACCCTCTGCATTTACCTGGGCTTGGGACCGGTGTAGGTACCACATCTACTCGGCCTGCCAGATCGGCTCGGGGCCTGTGCCTGCCGATTACGTAACACAAGCTGATTGGCTGAATGTATGACTAACATAAGTGACGTCACCACGTTCGTAACTGTTACGAATGCACGTTAACACTGAAGCTTTTGATTGGTCCGGACAAATTCACGTTTGTAGTCCTTCTTCACTGGAGTAAGGACTGCAACTTCGTTTGAATGAATCTTTAGATTTATTTACATCAGAACTAACGAAATATACAGAAGAATCCTACATTTATACAAACGGTCAGGCCTGCTAAATATATAAATACATTTAAAACATTCACATATGAGAACTGTTGTGCTTATTTGGCACAGTCTGAAGTTCATTTGATGTAGTTCAAAACAAAGACAACATTGTGTTTTTATTAACAAACTACAGATATAAAGAAAACATTTAGGCGGTCAGACTCATGTATTTAATAAAAAACCTGCTAAACTCTTTCCAAAACATGTGTGAAAGAACAGTATCGACAGGGGTTTAGAGTATTTTGTCCAAGTGGCTTTGCCATAGTGTGAAGTCATCGGCAGGAGAAGGACCCCGAGTCGATCTGGCAGACGGAGCAGATCGGGTACCTACACCGGCACAAGTAGGACACTGGCTTAAGCCCTGTTGATGCTGCATATCTGTTTATTTTTTGCTTTGTTGTTTTTTGTGTGTTTTTCTTTCTTTCTTTGTCGTTTCGTTTTTGTCTTTTATTTGATTTTTATCTTTATTTTTTTTATCTTATCTTATCCATCTATTTAACCCTTATTTTTTGTCTTTTAGATAATTTTTTATTTTTATAACCTATCCTATCTGTTGAACCTTTCTATTTTGTCTTTTAGATGATTTTTTAATCTTTTTTAAATCTATCTTATATTTGTATTGAACCTATCTTTTGTGTTTTATATTACTTTTTATCTTTTTTATTTTTTCCATCTTATCTATTACCTCTCTTTTTTGTCTTTTACTTTACTTTTTATTTTTATCCATATATCCTTTATGCATTTTCTAATGTTTATTGTATTTCTATCTTTTTTATTTCTTTTTTGTATATTTGTTTGTTATTATTTTTTTATGGCTTATATAAGCAACTACAGCAGGAGTCGTCTGCTTTTCTGTGCAAAAGTCTGAGCGTGTATTCTTCCCAAAATGACGCTTGGGCAAAACCAGAGCTGTGGGTTGTGACGGTGCTGCTGTGTTCAAACCGGGGATCGCACCCGCAAGCGGCCAAAGCCGGGCTGAGAGCAACAGGGACAGCGGGGATTGCCGTGCATGTGCAACTCAAATTAGATGTATTTTTGCACTGGGAACGGGGGATAGAGTCAGTGGCTAGTGAAGGAGCAGTCCCACTCGACGAGTCGGGTAATATTTCGGTCTCTGCTGCTAATGCTGTAGCACTGCAACTGCTAGGTTTAGCTTTAGCAATCAGAAATCTCCGCATGGTCGACTGAGTCCCAAGAGTCGACTCGACTCGGTTATCTTCAAATACTAAAGGGAGTGACAAGGAGAGAATGAGAACCTTTCGGGGGGAAGAAAGAGTAACCAAACAACTCCGGTAAAAGACAGCAGAAGAAAACTCCAAAACCGTGGCTCAGCTAACTGCAGCAGTCTGGCAGGCCAGCTCTACTGAAACTGAGCGAGCAACAACAAAGTACAGCGACTGGCCACACCCTCCCTATACATCTACCAATTAGTATAGCTATTTTGAATGAGGACAAATGGTCGCGGACCTGATGAGGCATACGGGTCTGGATTGACCTGCACAAACCCTTGCGGCCCGTGACAGCACCTGTCGATCCAGACCCGTATGTCCTGTCAGATCCATTGTGCAGGTCGGTCTGCACAAAGCAGCACAGCAGGCGCCGGAGAAAAACTTACATCAATGTACAGCGTCAACCTCTAACCGCACTAACCATACTCATTCTCCCTTTCTTACCAATCACAACAGTTGTCCTCAGACGTCCTGCAGAAACATGTTCTGCTCAGCTGATGTGTACAAGAACAAGCCGTTAGCACTGTTCCAATAAGCTCAGTGGCCTCCATCTGTAAGTGGAAGTAGTTGGAAACCAGCAGGAGCATCATTTATAGAATTTTGCATGGAATTGCGAGAACAAACGATACATTTCTGTTCTCGGAGACCCCAACAAGAACATACAGTAGTTCTTTCTTCTTGTAGAGTATGAATCGCCCTTTAAGAAGGAACAGATATGTAGTCATGAGTGATGGTCTAATTTTCTTCCTGACATTTATTAGATAATTAATCGTGCCGACAGGATAGATTTTTATGCTTTTATCAGTGTTGTTGTATTTTAAAATTTGTATTGTGTTCTTATTGTTTTATGAACCAAAGAGCAGCTATGGACAGACATTGCAAATTAGCTTAAAGAGCATATTTGAAGTTAGACACTCCCTTAAACAAATGTTTAGATAAATATAATAGAAACTTGTTCTGAATAAAAATTTACACAAATTCAGCTTATTTAGGCCTTTGGATTCATTTTTGTGAGAGTTGTCTATTTTTTCACCAAACCGGAAGTGACGACAGTTCAGGGAGACCGTTCGTTCTCTATATAGAAAACTGATCCACTTATCACTGCTTGTGACGAGCAAAACAAACCCCCAGAGTGCCGTTATTTTATTACTTTATTACTATAGTGAGAAGTTATTTTATTAAGATAAAAAAAAAGAAGATAAAAACAATCAGTCCTGTAAGGCTGTACGCTAGGGGTTCACCGGTCTAGACCACCTCCTCACTACCGTACACGGATGGGATAAAATGCCAGCGTTTAGCACCTGGTTTGATCATCAGAGCTCCAAACACTGAGCTGCGTTCAGGACGAGCTAGATGGATTGTTAAGAAATGAAAGAGTTTATAAATAAATTTCACAGGATGCAGCTAAACGGTTTGAGCCGACACCAGAACAGTGTCGGGTCAGGCTGCTGGAGAGTCCCGTTGGCACCAGGCAAAACTATACGCCACACAGGAGGCAGAGCATCTTGGAGCAGCTTTGAAGAGTGGACCTTCTTCCACCAGTCCTGGAGGGCTGCTCTCCGGAGCACTGTACTGTCTCTTTCATCCTCCTGGTTCACGCTGCAAGTCCTTCTCTCGTCCTGCTCCCAGCCCAGAGGAGCCGACAGGGCAGACCACCGTGCTCCGAGGGGGTCACTTGTGGTGCCGGAAAGAGTGACTGTCGCCGCTGGCCCTCCGTCCCAAATTAGGGTCCGGCCTCCTCCTGACATTTTGCCAGCCGCCTTGCCAAGCGGGGCAATGGGATTTCGTTTCCCTGGAGACAGGACCTCTGCAGATGCACCAGGGGAGCTGGGGCGACCACAACCCCACTCCCCTCCGGCCTGTCGGACGACCAATAGTACACACAATTCAAACCCAGTCAGTGATGTGATTTTCTTGTCACCTTCCCTGGCTGGGCTTATATAGAGGCTGCCTTACACCTGATGCTAATTAAGTTAATCAGGCCAAATATGGCAGTAGTGGAGTGGATTTGACTCCACCCTGCCACATATCCATAGATAGAAAAGTGCTATAAAAATCAAATCTATTTTTATTACAAGTGGATCCAATGAAGCTGCAGAAACATCACAAGGCTAATCAAAGGAAACAGGATGAACCTGATCTCAATTTGAGCTTCATGGTAAAGACTGAATACTGATGTCTATAAGATTTCTCTGGTTGTTTATTGTTTAATAAATTTGGCAAAATCTAAAAAAAAAAAAAAAAAAACTCTTCACATTGTTATTATGGGGTGTTGTGTGTAGATTTAGATCTGCACTCAATCTTTTTATTAATCTGTTGTATTTTTTCCTAAAAGTATTGCATTTTATTACAAAAATGTGATTACAGATTAGATTACCTCAATCAAAATATGCATTTATTAATATTAGTATTGTAAATTGTCAATAATGTGACTTTTAACTGTTTCCTGCTATTTAAAAATTTCTATATGAAGTTCATTTTGTGTGTGTGTGTGTGTCTGTACGTGTGTGCACACGTGCATGTGTATAGAAGTTAGAACCCATCCAGACCTCAGTGTTCTTCTCCCTGCCCAGACCCAGAGGCCCGGTTGGGGTCCAGGCTGCTGAGGTTTGGTAATAACACACACAGAAGTTTAGGTTCTGTAAAATATGTGTTGTTTGTGTTTCCTCTGCTCTGAGACGCTGCTTGGCCCGCGAGGATAGAGTCCCCTCTAAACAGTTGTGAACCACAGAGAGCCGACACCCGGGTCTATCTTTAGAGCCAGAATCCACCCAGAAATCCTTGTCCAGAAGCCAAAACCCAGAAAACCTGCTTCTGAGAGGTTGGAGACCCCAGACACACACACACACACAGAATAATCACATTCAGGTCGACCAGAAACTACTCTGGAGGTACCAGGATGGGGGCACAGGAAGACCTGAATGACTAGAGGAGGAAACCCCTCAACACATCCTTGCTGACAAGTAACAGCACCTGGTCTCTCATTAAAAAAATTAATAAATGCACCTAAATAAAAATAAGTACGTCTTTCGTGGCCTTTGTAGCGTTTTGAAATAACTTAGTTATTTTAACTACACCCTCTTCAGATAAACATTATAACTTATTTTTGGTTTATAATGAAAAGTGATACACTGTCATTTAACCCTGATAATAGCTAATATTTATTGAAGGTATCTAGGTTCTTTGAAAGAGTACAGTGAATTGAAATACCTTATTAATAATGTGAAGCTCAGACCAGATAAGATTGAACAACCATTTAATTTGAAAAACCTAAGAACACAGACAGATAAGACAGTTTGAAAGTTTGATGTAAACACAATTAATATTCTTAAACATGTTGAGGATGTTAAAGATGGTTTAATTGTGAGTTTTAACGGACCGTAGCATATGTTTCAATGATTAGGGAAGTTAGTTAATTTAGTTAACCTAGTGGTGACTTTAAGAGTTAATTTAGGGCTATTTTGAGTTTGGAATGGGATTTAGTTTAGGCTTAATTTAGTTTGGAAGAATTAAGCTTTATCAAAGCAAACCTCTCGATCAGAAAGTGGTGTTCGCTCACTGAAAGGTGGACGCTCCTAGATCTGGCAGGCGTTGGTTTCTCCACGAGCTGAGGCTGGAGTCCCCAGACTCGGAGTGGTGGTCCTGGAAGGCGTGGCCGCCGAGGACCTCGCCGGACAGTCCGTGGATACGTCCCGGTCAGCAAGGGAGGCATTTCAGCAGGCATGCTGAACTCATTTCTGATCCGTTCCTGTGGTGAGGGAGAGACGAGAGGGAGAGACACAAGCAGGTCTCTCAAGGCCTTGTTCAAAGCTGATGAAGGTTCAGCTAAGATAGCAGCATAGCAGCTCCGACTGCTTTCAGGCTCAGACAAGACTGAAGCATAGACTCTATGAGGACTGTAGCAAAAGACTGATTCGTACCGGAACTGAATATTAGTTTTGAGACTACGTTATCTTAAATTCAACCAGTCAGAAGATATTAAGTGTACTAATCAGAACTGATTTAGTGGAGTTGTGAATGGCTCTGATTGGATAGGGGACTGTGAGGGAGTTTACCAACTCACATATGACTTCCGCCCGTTAAACACTCACATTATAATTGTAGAAATGCATGAAATAGCAGAGAAGCATATTATAACACTTTGAGTGTGAGTGTGTGGATGACCCTGAGCAGGAACACTACAAGAGAATGTTCTGTAAACAAGAGATTACAGTTGGAACACCAGTCTGTGGTGTTACAGAAGAGGCTTCTTTACAGAGAGTGTTTTATTAGACCAGTTAGTGTCCAGTTAAGGTCATCTGGGAGGTGGACACCTGAAAGTGGACAGTTGGACACCTGTAGGGATCTTGATTCAGGTTAAAACATAATCCAAGAGTGATTGTATTCCAAGTTATTGGGAAAAAGATGGATTATTGTTGTGATGGTCAACAGAGGTCAAAGGTCAGAGGATATAGCCTATTTGGTGAGGCTACACCTTGCAGATTTTTAAAGTGAAAAAATACAGTGCATTGTGTTCTGCGTCCTGAGTAGCTTGATTGCAGTGCTGATGCTGCAGAGTTTCCTTTGGAGAACTGCGTGCCGGCGTATGTAGCAGGTCTGTTCAGGGTACCTAAACTAGAACTGTGGAGTGAGTGAGTCCCATCCCGCTCATCACATGCACCCTGCAGGGCAGTGTATAGACAGAGGACCACTTGCAGCTTCTCAGCAGGTGAAATGAGGTGCTGCAGGCTTACTGTGACCAAACACATGGTGTTATTAGATTAATTTTGTCCAATCAAACATAACATTAAAACAAATTGATCTGTAAGGACTGCAGCTGTTTTCAAAGGCTCACTCTGTTTTATAGTTTTTACTGTAGAAACCTTCTCATCTCCTGACAGTAAAGGATTAGATTTAGTTTACAGACAGGGTCCGAAATTAACAGTCACCACTCGCCAAATGCAACCAAATTGCTCCACTTGGCGAGTAAAATTTGGAGCGTCATCCGCCACATGGCGAGTACATTTTTGCACCAAACTAGTTCTGTTTATCAGTCCTCTTTGATGGATTTCTGTGACGCTCCTCTCATGCCTGCACACGACGTACGTGAAACGTGACAGTCGCACCCGGCGTTTCCACCTATCTATTCACTGTTCATCAAGGCAGCAGCAGTTAGCTTCGTGCTAAAGCTAGCAACGATATGTGGCGGTTTAGAGCTGGAGTCAGCCAGTCTTCAAAAAGAAAAGTAATGGAACTGGAAGAGAAACCACCAGGACCAGTGGCAACCAGAAGATTTAATGAAAAGTGGCGAACTGGAGGTGGCGGTGGAGATAATGTTCACGCTGGCTACAGGGCAACAGGTGTTGTGCAGAAGTCTGTTCCCCTGAATTTTTCTGTTCCCCCATGTCGAACCGCGAGCTTCACAGCACTTCTAAAAGATTTCTACAACACGTAGTCGTGTCAGAGTTGATACTTTATTTAGTTCCTAGTAAATAAATTAATACATATTTAAAATTGAAATTTTTTTCTTTTTTTGTTTTGTTTTAAACACTGACAGAATCGCTGAGCGTTTTATCCGCTTCCTACACAGGTGAACATAGTATTTCAGGGGAGCAGATTTTAGCACAACACCGGAATCTGCGCAGATGAGAAGCTCCGTTTTCCTCCAGTACGCTAAAAGACCCGTAACAACTCACTGGTCCTAGGAAATAAGACGATGAAGGGACTCCAAATGAGGCTGTAAGACTGTCAGAAGCAGGAAGGCAGATTTTATGGAGAGAAAACAAGGAGTCTGACTAGTTTTCATTAAGAGAGTTCATTAAAAACATTTCTAAAAAAATAAAATAAAAAATCAGAGATGAGTAAAAAGTAGTTTTTATTAATGACTATTTAATTAAGTTGTCATTCCTTTCTGTTTGGATCTAACATAATATAATATTATAGAATAACGTGTTTTGGGTAGATCTAAATCATTTAGAATTTTGGCCGGTAAAAAATATGTTTGACCGGTAGATTTTATCATCTACCGGCCAACTTGGCCGGTGACTCAAAACTTTAATTTCGGACCCTGTTTACAGGTAACCAGATTAAGCACCAACTGTATTTTTTACCACATCAAATAACTTCAAACAATTTTTTTTCACCCGTCAAAAAGTGATTGTAGCATCCAGTTTGCCTGTGATGGATTGAATCTGTCGTAAAATGACTTTATTTCTCTACTGTTAATTTCATTCTCCATGTTACAGCATGCAGGGCTCTGTCATCATGTTTTTGGTAGTGAAACTTTTGGGTGTATTTAAACATTAGTAATAAAGGACAAACTGATAAAGTCATTGACAGATAAATGTGTTTTAATGTTGTTGTTTGATTTGTTGAATTTTAAGCTGTCAGTTATGCTCAGAAACAGTGAAGCGTGCTCTCATTAAGACAACATGCGCGAGCACAGCTGCTACTCACCGGTCTGACAGGTGATCAGAATAACGGGAACTTCAGCCAAAGAGAGGAGACATTGGAGAAAAAACCAGTGAGCCTCTCAGACCGTTAAAAAACCAGTTATGCTGAGGGGTTTTTATGCAGACTTTTTTTTTCTGCCAAATGCGCATCACGCAGGAATAATGGATGATGATCCAACCCAGTGTCCGTGGGCCCGCTGATCTGGTTTTATGGACCAGTCAGATTAAAGTATGAATTTAAAAATGTCGGGACTGTCGCTAGTCCACCAGGAAACAGAGAGCCAGTTCAGGACTGGACTAAATAAAAACTAAATCGTGGTGGTTACAGTTCGTTTAGGAAGCTAATATTAGAGAAGAGAGGCCGACGCAGATCTCACGTCTGAACCTGAACGCTGTAACGTCAGAGAGTCTACGTTGTCCACCTAGAAGCTCCAGAGCAAAACAAATCACCCCAGATTACCTAAATGATCAGAGGAAACGAAGTCTGCAGGAATACTTTGACATTTCTCATCGACACGTGAGCAAAGGCGCGTGAATGAGAGGTGAGGAAAGTAGGTGCCCGAGCGAGAGGCGTGCGCGAGAACGACAGGAGAGAGAGTGAGCAAGTGAGGTGAGAGAGAGAGCTAGAGAAGCACGCACGCCGGTCAAAGTGTCCGGCGTGCTTCAGTTTTACGTCGGACAATTTTAATTTACGTCGGTAATGTCCGATGGTCCGGCGTGTTTTCGCAAACACTGTGATGGCTGGCACAGACGTACAACAATGGCATATTATTTTTAGATAAGAATTAATTAGTTATTAATAAATGTTTTTAAGACCAATAGGTGAAATTGAATAATTTCCCGCGACACACCTGATGATTTCTCACAGCACACTAGCGTGCCGCGGAACAGTGGCTGAAAAACACTGGTCTAGTTTACTAGGCTATCAAGCCATGTGCATTATCCGGGTTTGTCTGTGGGGCGGGGCCAGCCAAGATGGGCCAGACCATGTATGCAAATTCACATTGTGATGTAGATCTACGACCAGATTCAAATCCTAGTGCTAAAACTGAATAAAACTTCTTTTTTAAATCCCAGAAGAACCAGGGAAAAAACAGTTTTCATTTTCAGTCTGCATGAAAGGCTCAGGGTGACCTATTATAATAAAAAAAACTGGAAAAAAAAGTTTTTTGAGTAAACCACACCTTTAAGACTCTGACCACCACCAGTAGGCAAGGTGGGTGAAGTGTCTTGCCCAAGGACACAACGCCAAAGAAACCCAACCAGAGCTGAGATTGAGCTGGCGACCCTCCGGTTACCAGACCGGCCACTCTACCAACTGAGGTACATGCCGCCCCAAGATAGGCTCAGGGGCCTGCGCCTGCAGACGATTTCAAACTACGGCAAAGCCACTCAGACAAAATACATTGTACATCTCTTTCAATACTGTTCTTCCACACGTTTTGGAAATAGTTTAGCAGGATTGTTATGTTTCTTTCCACCTAAAAAAATTTTTTATAACTGTAATTTGTTAATAAAACATGATATTGTCTTTGTAAAGAGTATGAACCTACATCAAATGAACATCAGACTGTGCCAAAAAAGAACAACACTTCTTATATGTGAATGTTTTAAATGTATTGATACATTTAGCTGGCCTAACCGTTGGTATAAATGTAGAATTCTTCTGTATATTTCGTTCGTTCTTATGTAAGTTCTTATTGTTATGAAAGTTCTTATGTTCTTGTAGTCCTTCCTCCAATGAAGAAGGACTACAACTGCTAATTTGTCCGGACCATTCAAAATCTTCAGTATCAGCGTGCAAACGCTACTTTTACAATGAGTCTGACATGGAAACAAGGATTTTAGAACACGATTTACTTCATTACCTCAACAACAGCAAAGAGCCAATTGTGGAAAGCTGTTTTAGTCTATTTTAAATAAATACAGTTATTATGAAATAATTAAATACTTCATCAAATAAATGTCCCCCTTAAAGAGCATATTTTAAGTTCTTTTTTTTTATTATTCTGATAAAACTCTGTCCAAAAATACTATTTGAAATGTTTATTGAGGGTATTTTGTTTTACAATACATTTTTTAAAACCATTTTTCTAGTCCAAAGTGCCCCTTTTTGCAAAGCTTCTAAAAACGCTTTTTTTTTTTTCATATGTGGACCTGTGACGTCAGCTAAGGGAGCTCCTAGCTAGGTGGCGCTGCTTACAGTGTTGTCAGATGTAGATAAATAAAGTATTTGTAGGGTAATTTAACACTCTGTACGATCAATAATCCCATAAACATGATCATTTGAGCCCTTTGTTGTGTGGAGTTTGTGTAACAGATGCTTGTTTTAATCATTGTGTTAGATTCTTTAAAGCTAAACTACTTTAACATCTCAGACTGGCACCGCTCTAGTCTGCCAGCTGCCTGCTCGCTGTCGGCGATGAGTTGTTAGTTTTAGGTTAGAGCGCTCTTTAATCCAGTCGGTGTGAATTCATTTTAATAAAAAATGCTAAATTATTATGTTTATGAATGCCAATCGCCAGTCTGTCAGGACACTGAGTCAACAACGGGACGGCTTCCTTACCGGTACGGTGACTTCTGTTTGGAGACGAAAAACCCCGG
>SSNR01000311.1:131805-158337 GCA_006937965.1 Callopanchax toddi | reverse complement strand
TTAACTTTGTTCCACTTGTTAAATGCTGCTAAGTCTGTTCAAAATTAAGAAATAAAAGTTCGCCAGGTCTGCAATTTAAAAATAACGTTCGATGGAGGCATTTCCGGTCGTGGTTGTGACGTCATTTCCTGCCGTGGTTGTGACTCCATTCTAGACGCCATCTTTGAGGTCCGCAGCCAGATCCTCTTGCACGCAGACGCAGTGTTCCCAACTCGGGGATCTACTGTACCTGGCTGGCTGCCTGCCGCAGGTTCATCTCTCTCTGTTTTTTCCCCCTCCCTCTCTGTGTATGTGTGTGATTAAGCCGTTAAGCACCATGCTGCGCCCCCCCCCTTGTCGGAGGGGAGAGCGGGTGACACACAGCAAGAGGAGAAAAAGAGGGGAACGCTGAGGAAATGAGTTTTAGCAGGAAGCAGCTCCCTCAAAGCTAATCTTTAGTAAAGACTAGAAGCTACTGTTTTGGGTGTTTAACTTTTTCACCCTTTCACTTTCCAAAGTATCTCGGGACATTTCGGGGGCGGAGTATTGACGTTTCGGTCATCCAATCAGAAGCGAGGGCTGTGCATATCATGAATACTAATGAGAATCCTGCTGTTTCAAATTCAGGTGTCAGATGGGAAACTTCTAAAGCTGATATTATATGCATCAAAGCTTCTTTCTTTATAAAAATTACACAGATAGCATTGAATTACACTAGAGAACAATGCAAAACTATAAAACAACCCAGAAAACCACTCCTTTAACAACTCCTCATCAACCATATTAATACATTGAAGTCTTCTGTTCTTGACATCTCAGGTTGAGTCCCTTCAGAATTCAAATTCTCTTAACATGGCATTTTGCTGGCATGATGATTTTGTGTGAACAGTGAAGAAAGTTTCCGGCAAATCTAGTCCATCAGTTTCGCTCTTCAAATCAGCCAATCAGAGCTGCGGACGCTCTCTGACGTCAGTTGAGCGACAGAGCGAGGTCAGGTCGGTCGCGTGAGCAGCTTAGCAGGTGAGGAGTCACATGTTCAAATTCGCCATATACTACTTATTTGATAAAACTGTTAAACTCAAAGTTGAAAGTACGTCACTCATTATAGGTAGCGACCAGTTCACCCAGTGGCATCCCAGCCGGACCTTGATGACGACGCGAACTGGACTGAACTAAGTGGCCAAGGAGGAAAGAAAAAAACAAGACTGTGGCTGCTAAGGCGCTGCTATTTTGGAGGCAAGTATTTTTCCAACTCGGGCAGTTAGTAGTAGTAGTAGTAAGTTTATTCAGCACAGTACAATACTATAAACAATGCAATTAAACAATATAAACAAACTGAATCCAGTTGATTTCTGTGTCTGAAAGGGTGTAGGCAGAAGCAAAGCTTATAATGGTCACCTACCCCTTTTACCTTAGAAAATCACCATAACACCAAACATACAGTAGTATATAATCTTAAAGTAATTCCATACAACAAAAAAAGAAAAGTGGTATGTACATCCAAAGGTCATACAAATCAAATAAAAAAAATAAAATAATAATAATAAAAAATTATAAATGTTTTAACTTAATTTTCCCTACTGTAAGAAAAAATAATATTTTCTTTGTAACATCTCTTAAAACTAACCATATTAGAACATAATCTTATATTTTCTGGACAACTATTCCATATATTGACACCTTTAACGGATACACAGTGACTTTTTAACATGGTGCGAATCTTTGGCTTTTTAAATAATAAAGTACCTCTCAGGTCATAGTTTGATTTCTTCATTTGGAACAGTCTGGACATGATGAGGCAGAAGTTTGTGTGCAGCTTTAAACATAATTTGTATTGTGATGTAGTTGACTAAGTCGCTGAACTTTAAGATATTTAAACGAATGAAAAGTGGGTTTGTTGGTGCGTAGTAAGATTTGTTACTGATGAGTCTTATGGCTTTCTTTTGAGGTCAAGTTATTGAATGAATATTTGTCTTTAATGTGTTACCCCAAACCTCAATACAGTATGTCATATATGGAAATAACAATGAGTAATATATGGTGGTTAGTGCATTTTGAGAAAGGAAGTAATGGACTTTGTACAGAATTGCAATAGTTTTTGACAGTTTACTTTTTACATAATTTATGTGAGATTTCCAGTTTAATTTGTCATCAATAAAAACTCCAAGAAATTTAGTTTCTGTTACAATTTCAATTTCAGCATCATTTATAGTTAGTTTTCTACTTAAATTACTGGGCTTATTTCCAAATTTAAAACATTTGGTTTTTGCCAAGAAAAATATCTAGGCTAAACCTATTTTTGTACTCTGCTTGTCACAGATACAAAGAACTTGTGTTGAAGAAGAAGTTCATTCTCGGACATCTGGGACGAGGATGACTGCATTGTACACATGAAAAATAAAATGTGTGAGAACGACGTAGTGTAGGCTAAAATGGCCATAAAGGTAAGTTCTAGTAACATTCACTCTAAACTAGCTGCTCAAAAAAATGCTATTATTTTTACAAATTTGTAGTTAAAAACAGTTAAGCCATGATAAAAATCTAAATCACTAATCATGAATAAAAAATCCCACTCAAGTTAAAGTGGATAAATATGTCAGGTAAAAATGTAAAGAAACTATTAATGTAAATTCATAGATTTGCTCCCTCTGACTGATTTATTTTTAAATATCTCACTGAATGTAGGTGTATTGCTTTTTTGCAGCTGCCAGGTCTACAGATAGACTCAACTACTGCATGCATTTGTACAGAGACACCAAATATGCTGTATCTGAGGGATGATAAGATATTTAAGTGAACTTTAAATAAGAAGACATCTAAAATGTGAACTTGATTACACAAAGATTTTATAGGACGCCTACATTTTGACATTATATATGTCATATATATATATATATGTGTATATATATA
The DNA here is from genome assembly GCA_006937965.1 of Callopanchax toddi. Lineage (NCBI taxonomy): Eukaryota > Metazoa > Chordata > Actinopteri > Cyprinodontiformes > Nothobranchiidae > Callopanchax > Callopanchax toddi. The sequence continues at coordinate 155,448 of SSNR01000311.1, read as the reverse complement.
TATATATATGTGTATATATATATATATATATATATATATGTATATATATATTTATATATATATATATATAGCGGTATACCACTTTGGGTGTGTCCAAATTCAGGGTCTGCATCCTTCGGAGGCCGCATTTGAAGACCGCTGACGTCACAGCGACGTGACAAGGCTGTCCAAATTCATAGACTCCTTCATATGTGGCCCACAAATGCGTCCTTCCTTTACCCGAATTTGAAGGATGGGTCTGGTGTACCCTTACTGGCATAGGCTATCCCATAATTCATTGCGGGCAGAACGGGAGATTTTTTTTTCTTGTAGCAATGACGGACGACTCGAGCGAGAAGACGGCAGAGGATTACACTTTTAAGTGTAAGTATATTAAAATTTGGCGGTTCAAAAATTTAAAGCTGAATGCGGCTGTGTTGTTAGGCCTTCGTCGTTTGATTTTAATAAAATTTTCATTCAAAAACCAAAAGCAAATTTATCGTAAACAATCTTGTATGGTGTGTTCGGTTAGTTTGTCGTTTTGCCGCTAAGCTAATTTCGATTTTTGTGAATGGAGCTGTTTGTCATGTGTTTTAGGAAACAAAGATCAGACGGAGAGCTTTATCAGGCTCAGAGGCGAATTTGACCACCTCTTCACCGGTGCCAAAAACTCTGCCACTGTGGCCTGGAGGTACAGTAATTTTAAAAAATGTACACGTTTCTATTGTGTTATGCTGTGAAAACTACAGTTGAACATTCAGGGATTAACACAGTTGTCATGTTTTCTCTCTTCATTTATTTTCTGTGTATGTTATTAGGACAATTCTGGAGAAGATGAGCCTGCAGGACAAGGTCACCCCCATCCAGGCCCAAAAAAAAGGGATAATTTTAAAAAGAAGTACAAAGTATGTATATGTGTAATGAAGAATATAATATTTACTTGCACATTAATAAATGTAAATTTCCTACAAGTGTTTGTTGTTTTTGTCAACTGTGATTTCCTTTGTGTTTAGGATTGCAAGTATCAAGGGTCAGGAGAGGGGGTCAGTGGGAAGCCCACTGCTGCTACTTGGCCTTGGTTTGTCCTCATGGATGAGGTGTTGGGACAAACGCCTTCTATTAGGCCTCCAGTCCTAATTGCTTCTATCCATGAGGACACTCCAGGCACAAGTGCAGCAGTGGGTGACCATAAGGAAAGGGATGAGGAAGAAAGTCAGCCACCTTCAGGAAAAAAGAGGCGAAGGAGCAGGGATGAGGAGCTGATGGACCTTATCAGGGAGGACATGAGGCAGCAAAGGGAGGCAGAGAAAGGATGGTTCGGCTGTTTTCCATCTTAGAAAGACTTGTTCCTAAATGATTATTTTCCTTTTTTTTCCACATGTTCTTTGAAGATTATTGTTCCTTTTCCCTGTTCATATTTAATTATTTGTTGTAATGATTCCCTGTCTATCTAGGCTGGTTAGTTCACGTCAGTTTAGTTTCCCCTGTGTTTTCCTTGTTCCTGTTCTCTGCCCCTGTTGATTACTCATTGTCTGCACCTGTTCTTATTTTTTCACCTGCCCTGTGTTTCCCTGATTGCCTCCTGAGTATTTAAACCCTTCTGTTTCTTGTCACCTTGTCCGTTCATCTGTTCTGTTAAGTCCTGCTCTAGTTTGTCTTTGTCCTAGTCTAGTCTAGTCTAGTCTAGTCTAGTCTAGTCTAGTCTAGTCTAGTCAAGTCGTAGCTTTTAGTTTTCTACAATAAACGCATCATTTGGATTTTACCTCAGTCTCCTGCTTCTCTGCACTATCGGGTCCAGCTTCCCCTGTTCATGACAATTTGTTGGTTAATATTAATGAATTAAAGCAAATATTTTTTGGAGTTTAACTCATTTTATTGACAATTTTATTATTATTTACAGATTTTAACATATTTAAACATGGAACAAAGTTTGAACTTTTTAAAATGAATAATTAATACATGAATTAAAAATAGAAAGATGAATATATTAAATTCACAAAAGGAAATTTACAGTTATTTACAGTTCCTGCAGGATTAACCTGAGTGACCTTTTCCTGGACCTGGATGGAGAGCTGCAGCCGAGACCCGTGGCTTTTCTTTTCTGGTTGATAGTGAAGCACACAGGAAGGTCTGAAGAGGGCTTTGGGGTGCTTCCACTGTCCACTGCATCATCCATCAACAGGGTTTACAGGGTGGCTCAATTGACGGCTGTCACATTAGGGATGAGCCAAATACTCATTTCAAACGAGTATCCGGTACGGATAATGCATTTTTGACGAGTCCGAGCCGGATCCAAATAAAATGCATCATTATTCGTGCTCGTGCTGAAGGTAATCCTCAACTGACTGTGTTTACGCTCTGTGAATGGCCAGACACACAGAGCGCCCGCACCCAATTTTCTCAGCTGCGGAGTGGGGGAGGCAGAGGAGGCGGCGGTTCATTCAGGCCCTCATCAGGCCCAAAAGTAACCCGCTCCGGCTCCACCACCCGGACCTCTCCCATGCCCCATAACCGCTAGCTCTGCTTGGTCAGAACAGCTGTACGCGCAGACCGCCAGGAGCGGCAACTGGGAAACTGAGGAAAAAACTGCTGGTCTGGCAGCGGTTCTTCCCGGTGTGAGGGTAGGAGCAGACGGAAAGTCCGCTTAGGGGTTTCAGTCCTGACAGGACGCGTTCTCCCAGTGAGTGAGTAGCTCGGCGAGGAGGAGAAGGAGGCTCCGCGTCAACCTGGACGCTCTAGTGAACCCGATCGTTTCCCGGTGGACCAACGACAGTCCAGACTTTTTAATTCATACTTTGATCTGCCTGGTCCATAAAACCAGTAGATCAGCGGGTCCACTGACACCAGGTCGGATCATCATTTTGCTTTGTTCCTCTTGCGTGATGCACATTTGGCAAAAAAGTCTGCGTAAAACCCATCAGCATAACTGGTTTTTAATGGTCTGAGAGACCCATTGGTTTTCAATGTCTCCTCCTCTCTTTGGCTGAAGGACAAAGGTCCCGTCATCTGTCACGTGTCAGGTGAACTCAGCCATGCTCGCGCGCCTGTCATTCATAAAGTGAATGGGAGCGCGCACCGTCCAAACTGCGTTTCCCATCAGCTGCGTGACTGACAGCTGGGAACTGACAGCTGACAGCTTAAAATTCAATATCAACACTCAAACACATTTATCTGTCAATGATCAGATTCGTCTTTACAGTTGTTTTCAGAGACTCACATTAATTCTAATGTTTAAAAAGACCCAAAAGTAGTTTAACTAAAACATGATTAAAGAGCCCTGCATGCTGTGACAAGGATAATGAAACTAACAGCAGAGAAATAAAGTAAGGCAGATTTAATCCATTACAGATAAACTGGATGCTACAATCACTTTGACAGGTGAAAAAAATCAGTTTGAAGTTATTTGATGTGGTAAAAAAAAGACAGTTAATCAGGTCACCTGTGTAAACTAAATCTAATCCTTTATTGTCAGGTGACCAGATGAGAAGGTTTCTACAGTAAAACTACTGTATTAAAACAGAGTGAGCCTTAGTACACAGCTGCAGTCCTGACAGATCAATGTGTTTTAGTGTTAAAAATGTTTGACTGGACCAAATTCAACCTGCTACCTTTATCAGACATCAATGAGCTCAGATTTCATCTGGTCTGGTGAATGTTCAGTGGGTTTGTGACTCTGGCCTGCCACCGCAAACCACGTGACTTCCTGTTCACGTCCCACCCACTTCTGGTTTAGGCCCCGCCCACTCCGAGTACAGATAGGAATACAGATAATTTAGGTGGTTGAACAGATGCAGATAAATGCGGTACTCGCTCATCCCTATGTCACATCACTAAAAGTATTCAGAAACTTGCAGAGGAGAGAGTGGATACACTATATTTTTATTGTGTATATAATTGGAACTTTTCAACAGATAACATGTAAGTTGCTTTTTAAAAATAAAGATTCTTAGATAAATTACTTATCTTTCAAAGGTAGTCATGGTCTGGTGGTACCTCCTCCAGGGCAGACACCTCAGCAGACAGTTGGTCCCGCCAGAGAGCGCCGCTGACTGCCTCCAAATCACTTTATGAAGTTCATTATGTCTTCTTTTTCTTTAACGAAATATTATTCAAATCAGGTCCCCCTCATCCTCTGCAGCATCTTCCTCAGGCTCATCCTCCGGGGCCACAATGTCATCGGCACTGAGGCAGATGTTGTGGAGAATGGCACATGCTGTTACGACCTGCAATGGAGGACAAAAAATATATACAGTTTATATTTAAATATAGATGCCACTACTAGATTATCACTTACATGAGGTACAAAGGTGTGGTGCACCTCCAGCGCTTGCAGGAAGACGGCCCTGAACCTTGTCTTCATTATTCCAAAAGCACGCTCTATGGAACGTGTCCTGGAATGATGGCTGTTGAAGCGCTGGACTCCCACACCTTTGACTTGCCATTTGTAGGGGGTGATGAGGGGGAGCGGATGTTGGAGGCATGGGTACCCTCCATCTGCGAGGATAAAATGCCCTGGAGGAGGGTAGACTGACTGTGCAGTGGGCTGTAGCGGAGCACCCTGGAATTGTGCACCAACCCAGGCCAGCCCACGTACGTGTCAATGAAGCTGCCCTGATGGTCACAAACTGCCTGGAGGATGATGGATGGAAACAGTTTTCTGTTGATGTAGCACTGACCATCAGCGCTGCTTGGAGCCTTGATGCGGATGTGACAGCCGTCGATTGCACCTGCTGCTTTCAGGAAAGCTTTGTGGTGCGTCAGCCCTGCAAACCCATGGCACACTACCTCCAGGTCCCCAGGAGCTTTAGGGAGTTTGGTGACCTGGTGGCGAATGGCCAGCACCTCCTCCGTGAGTCTATGGATGATGTAGTGGACAGTGGAATGAGGCATATCAAAGACTCTGGAGACCACCCTGTAGGATGCTCCACTTGTACCACCAGAAAAGAAAAACCAGGGTCTCAATTGTGGCACCCCATCCATGTCGCCGATCCTGGTGCAGGAAGTTCTGCAAAACCATAAAGGCCTCCCTGCTCAATCTAAAATTAGGTCAGGGATCCTCCTGATTGAAAAAGCGGTCCAAGACTGGAACACTCAGGTTAATCCTGCAGTAGGGGTCTGGTCTGGTTTAGGAAAAGTAGAGAACAACAAAGACATTTTTAGTATAAAAGTTATGAGTTCATTGGTTTAAATAAGAGATTCAAGTATTATAATGATTATAAGACTAAAGTTAAATATATAAACGGTAAAAATACTTCAATGCTATTTTTCTGAATTAAAAACTTATTTTTACAGAATTTAATCACACAAAGAAGTTATAAGATCAAATGAATATTAGAAAATGTTAGTGTATCATACATTTTAGATATGTTTAGAATATATTCATTATATTCAAGTTATTATAAATGTGTATATTTGACAACTTAAGATGCTGGAATTATCCATGAAAATATCTAAGTTAAGCTAATCTCTGTTAAGCTAATAGAATACACAAAATTACTTACCTGGACATAATTATCTCTCAGCCTTATATATATATATATATATATATATATATATATATATATATATATATAAAACACGCCGGCGACGATAGTAAAGCTGCTGTAGCTCTTCAATAACAAGAAAAATCAAATAGAAGTTGATAAACATGGCTATTTCCATCTTTTAACTTTATAAAATACAAGTTTTCTCCTTTTTTTTTTAGTTCAGCTTCGAACTGTCGGGGTTGCTAGGCAACAGGGCATAAGCGAGGTAGGGGCGGGGATTGATCTGAAAGGCTAGACCGTCCAATTTCACAGCGGCCTACTTCCGGTTTTCACGGTCTACAAAGGACCCAGCCTACGTCGACCGGGTAGGATGGGTCCTCCGAAGGATGCAGACCCTGAATTTGGACACACCCTTTGTTTTCTGTTACTGACGCATGCGCACTGGAAATCTTTTCCTGACGCATGCGCACTGGAAATCATCCTTAATGCAAAAGATGGGCGACCTAATCGGGACGCAGTTATCGTCCCTGTGACATGCACACAATGGCACAGTCAAAACCAGAGGATTAATGGCTTATTATTTAAGTATTTACTTTAGTTTTTACCATGAATTATGGCACTGTAACACACTGATAAGTTATAAGTGATTACAAATAAAGTAAAAAAGAAAAACGTATTGAATGACCGACTGGGAGGATGTTGACCCGGTGTAGGTACCACATTTACTCGGGCTGCCAGATCTGCTCGGGGCCTGCGCCTGCCGATTACGTGGCACGAGCTGATTGGCTGAACATACGACTATTGGGAGTGACGTTACCACGTTCGTAAAAGTTACGTTTGCACGTTGACGCTGAAGCTTTTGATTGGTCCGGATAAATTCACGGCTGTAGTCCTTCTTTATTGGAGTAAGGACTACAACTTCTTTTTGAATTAATCTTTAGATTTATTTAAATAGGAACTAACGAAATACAGAAAAATTCCACATTTATACAAACGGCCAGGCCTGCAAATTATGTAAATAAATTTAAAACATTCACATATGAGAACTGTTGTGCTTATTTGGCACAGTCTGATGTTGATTTGATGAAGTTTCAAAACAAAGACAACATCGTGTTTTTTTTAACAAACTACAGATATAATGAAAACATTTAGGCGGTAAGAATCATGTATTTAATAACAAACCTGCTAAACTCTTTCCAAAACATGTGTGAAAGAATAGTATCGAGTCTATCGACAGAGATTTTCAGCGTATTTTGTCCGAGTGGCTTTGCCGTAGTGTGACGTCGTCATTAGGAGAAGGACCCCGAGCCGATCTGGCAGCCCGAGCAGATCGGGTACCTACACCGGAAGCTCAGAGCGCTCGTTTGGTTTCACTTTCAGTAGTAACGTTGACTGTGTTCGAATTCAGGGGTAGGATGCTTATGAGGACGTGTACTTGCTGGTCTACCTAGGTTGGGTCCTAGCTCGACCGAATAAATTTCGGATTGTGGTCACAGATAAACAATGTACTCTTCGTTGCGTTTCAAATTCAGATGTCCCTTTTTCTTGTTAAAAGCAACGAAGATGATGTTGCCTGTTTTTTCAGGAGTGCCCTTCAGTGCATTGAGTCACTGCAGAGACAGGAGTCAAACAGTGTCACCCAGGAAAGGCTCTATAGAGACAGCTTGATGATCACACACAAACCCTGTCAGCTTTTATTTTTGCTGTGTCAAGGTCTGATCCTAATAATCGGAATGTTAGTAACAATCTTGAGTCACTTAGTAGGTGTTTTCAAAACCTACTGTTTGAATTTGCGACCAGACAGCAAACCACAGATGTCACCAATAATTTCACACCTCCATCAACCTTGACTGGTCATCCAGGACGGCCCAGATACGCCATAGCAGCTGAACAGATAAATCACTGTGTATCAATTGGGATGACATGGCAGAGGATTGCATCCTACTTCGGAATAAATTGAAGAACGCTATATAGACACAGACAAATTCTTGAAATTGAGCCTCTACATTATGCATGGCTGTCTACTCAAGACCTGGACAGTATTGTTTCAAATATACTTCAGAATACTCCAAATGCTGGTGAAGCATATGTCCTTGGAAGCCTCAGATCATGTGGAATAAGAATTCAGCGTTGGCGTGTCCGACAGAGCCTTCGCCACATGGATCCCATTGGCAAATCATTAAGACAACGCCGTGCAATACGCAGGAGGACTTACTATGTTCAGGGCCCCAACAAATTATGGTAAGCCTGAACACCTCTTCAAATATATCTTCTGTATATCTGTACACATTATATATGTAAATATTAGGGATGTTCCAATTATCGGCCGCCGATTAAAATCGGCCGATATCCGTGAAAAATACGTCATCGGCAAATTCCGATAAACTCCTTTAAATGCCGATTATGCCTGCCGATCACCTGTAGCTCCCGAGCTAGGGAGCTGGCGGAGGAATTTTTTTTTCAAATAAACTTTATTAACAACACATGTACAAACAGTCTTTCCTCAGCACTGCGCATGTGCGACAAGACAACCCAAACAAACATGTCTGCGGTCTGGAACTTTTTCTCCGTCTGTGAGAACGACGTTAAATGTGCGGTTTGCAAAAAATGCAATGAAAAAATACTGCGAGGCGGAAGCTCTGTAAAATCCTTCAACACCACAAATTTAATTCAACATTTAAAAAGCAAGCATTTGGAGGAGTATGGTGAGTTTTCAAGGCTCACTACCGAAAATAAAAAAACACCTGGACAGGCCACGGCTAAACGGCAGCTAACGCAGCCCACACTTACTAACGCTCGTCCTTATGATCGTAATAGTCAGATGGCTAAGAAAATAAACCAAAAAATAATGGAATTAATCGGGCTAGATGACCAGCCATTCTCGGTGGTGGAAGACACGGGGTTCCGCCGACTGCTCGCTCATCTAGAGCCCCGCTATGTGTTACCAGGACGTAATATTTCATGGACGTAGCGCTTCCAGAACTCCATCAGGTGGTGTACTCTCACATTAAAAGCCTCCTTAAAGAAGGTGTCATCCTCTCTAAGTTTCACGAGTGACATTTGGAGCTCGGACGTTAGTCCTGTGTCGATGCTGAGTTTAACAGCTCACTGGATTGATGAAGATTTTCAACTTCATAAAGCTGTTCTTCATGCTCAGGAGTTTTCTAGTTCCCATACTGCTGCAGCTTTAGCAGCCACATTTGAGACTATGTTTCAAGCATGGCATATCCCTAAAGAAAAAGTACATGTGATACTGAGAGATAATGCCCGAAACATGATGAAAGCTATGAAAGATGCCGGGTTACCAAGTTTGGGGTGCATGTCACACACCCTGCAGCTGGCCATCCATGATGCAGTGCTGTCACAGCGCAGTATAAGTGACATTATTGCCAAAGGGAGACGCATTGTTGGGCACTTCAGGCACTCTCCATTAGCATATGCCAGACTTCAGAGTGTACAGAAACAACTGGGCCAGCCCACCAAACGACTGCAACAAGATGTCAGCACTAGGTGGAATAGTACCTATTACATGCTCCAGAGTCTCCTTGAGCAAAAACGAGCAATAGGTGTTTATACAGCTGACTTTGAGCTACCTGCTACTTTTACATCTTCCCAGTGGGAATTGATTGAAAACATAATAAAAATCCTGGAACCTTTTGAAGAGCTGACTAAAGAAATATGCTCATCTACTGCATCTGCTGCTGATGTCATACCCTCTGTGATGGTTTTGAAGCGTCTCCTTGCCAAAGATGGTCCAGCAGATCATGGTGTGAAGACAACTAAGACTACATTGCTGGAAGCTGTCACCAACAGATTTGCTGATATTGAAGAGAAGCCCCTCTATACTTTGGCAACAGTCATCGACCCAAGGTGAGAACATGATCAAAAAATTATGTAAAAATATGCATTATACATATGCATATAATTCTCAAGTGGCCTGAAACAATGAGTTGAGTTGTATTTGAAATTTTATGACACTCCCCTTCTCTCTCCCTCCCAAGGTACAAAAACAGATTTTATTCTGAAGAACTAAAGACCAAAACACAAAGACTGCTTCTTGATCTGATGACTGAAGCTGCTCAGAGGCACCCAAACTAACAACCTGATGATAACACAGGAGAGCCAGCAGAAAAAGTGCCAAGGCCAGGATCCTTGTCTTCAGTGTTTGGTGAAATCCTAGCAGAAGAAGCCACACAGCAGGCACACGCAGTAGCACCATCATCAGAGATGACCATCTACCTCTCAGAACCACCCATCTCTCGAAGTGCATCACCACTGGAAAACAAATAAGGAACGCTTTCCAGACCTTGCTAGAGTAGCCAGAGTCTACCTGTCTGCACCCTGCACAAGTGTGGAGAGTGAGCGCTTATTCAGTGCAGCATCTAACATTGTAGATGAACGCAGGCAACCAAGTGCCTGACAACCTCCCACTGCTGCACCAGCAGCCAATCCCAGGCACACAGGTGAGCTGACCTGTCAGTCCACCAGCACACCTTGGCAGGGCTTTTATCCAACCTGCTGGCCTGTTATTGGCCAGTGAGTAATCACTAAAACAGCTACAGGTGTGGCCAATAAAACCAGGAGCAATCATGCTCATCCTGCCACACAGGGCTGCGCGTCCTGCAGAAACACGAGTTTACCACTCCATGCAACAAAACGTGTGGTAGAAAGTTTGAAAGTTGTGTAACAAGTCATACAGCTCATGACAAAGTGACAAAGATAGGTAAAAATGACAAGAACTGAATTAGAAAAGGCACTCAAACATCTGTGGGTAGATCGTTATCACGGCTGGTGCAGATGGAAATGAGGGTGCACTGCGGGATAATATCATCAATACTATTCCGTTCCCACAAAATAGCAATTTGTGGGAACGAAATATGTTTAACGTTCGCTCGAATTATTATTTCGTGGGAACAAATTATTATTTCGTGGGAACAAAATATGTTTAACGTTCGCACGAATTAATATTTCGTGGGAACGAATTACTATTTTGTGCGCACGTTATAGTTACTTCGTGGCCACAATTTATTTATTTTTCCACCATGTCATGAGACGGGCTCCGTAGACTTTGAATGTATCCTTCATACTTGACATTTGATTAAGGCAATGTTGATTATTTGAATTTCTGCACAATAATATTTAGCCTGTTTAGAGGCCTTATGTTTACACTTAAAGATGTGTTACTTACAGCAGGCAAGCGTTTGTCAGTTGTTGTTTTGAATTGTTGTTCCCTAATATTGTGCCAGCAAGTTTTTATATTTTTCTCTTGAAAACGTAAGTAAAATCATTTTATTTGTGTCCAAAATGAAGGTGATTTATGGTTCATTCTTTTAAGATCAAGTAGCCATTAGCCCCCATCACTACAATGTGAAATTTACAGTTAATCCATGTGATTGGTATCAGCGATCAGCACACTTGGTGATCGGTATCGGTGATTGGCAGCAAAAAACGTGATTGGAGCATAAAAAGATTGTTTTTCTTTTTTTTAAATGAGGGCTACCACGCTTATATCGATATCGGATTATATCGGTATCGGAGATTAAGAGTTAGACAATATCGGATATCAGTAAAAAAGCCAATATCGAGCATCCCTAGTAAATATAAATATAAAATTTATATATATATATATATATATATATATATATATATATATACACACAGCAGCTAGTAATTTATATATATAAATATATATATATATACACACAATTATATAATTGTGTATATATATATATATATATATACTGTATATAGTATATAATAAATATATACTTTATATATATGTGTGTGTGTGTGTGTGTGCAAATGAGTGTATACACACACAATAACATAATTTTCAAGGTCAATTACTTAACTGATTTTTATTTTCCAACAGGCATTTCGATGGAAACCACAAAATGGTTAGATGGCGTATGGTTTTACATAGATGTGTGGATGGCTTCAGCAGGACAATTATATATTTACGGTGCTTATCCAATAACAGAGCCTCAAGTGTCTTGTCTTTGTTCCTGGAAGGAGAAGAGAACTTTGGGTTGCCATTAAGAGTGAGATGTGATCACGGCATGGAAAATGTACAAGTTGCCCGTTTTATGTTGGAAAGAAGGGGATTAAATGGTGTGATTACTGGTGTTTCAGTGCACAACCAAAGAATGGGCTTTATGCACAGAGTACTTAGTAGAACTTCCGGTTTAAAATTACCTCGCGGGACCATTTCCGGTTCCATTTGAAACGTGAAGATTTCCAGAGTTAGAGTGCATTTCCAGCTAAAGATATTGTTTATAATCAAAACGAGTAATAGTATAGTATAGTACAGAATGATATATATATTATAGCACTAAGAAATGAAGCCATCATATAAGTATCAGCGGACGGGAAGCCTCGACAGCTGAACACTGCTGTGTTCCGTTGTGTACCGCATCAGCTGAATAGAATTCATCAGTCCGTTTCCACACATTTCCACTGAATAAATAACTACAAAAAGGAAGGATTGTGAACTTAAGAAGAGAAAACGTGATCATTTCTAACCACACCGTGTCTGCAGTCCACACTTTGCAGCACAGTAGTCAAAGAGCCGAGTGGACGAGGCTAAAGGAGGAGGCTAAAGGAGGAGACGCGGCGCCGTTCGTGTGTTATTTCACTGGAACAACTATTCTTTTGGTGAATGAAGACTTGGTGTTTGATAACGTACAGCTAGACCAGAGAAAGTTGAAAGTTGGGAAGCAGTTGGAGCCCACGATCACGGCTATATAGATTTGTCTCACTGTTTTTTGATGATGGAAGCTACGAGCTAACGCTGTTAGCTTACCTTCAATTTCATGAATAAAGTTGGTTCACCCGCTTGCTCACAGACGTCTCTGTGTGTTTTTCAAAAATCCGGTGGACATCGTTTACCGTGATGCGCGGCAGGTCTTGAAGAAAACGGGTAAAAGAAATCCATTTTGTCCAGTTTGTGTGGGAACAGCGTTGAACTGGAAGGGAGGGGCAGCGTCTATCGCAACCAGGAAGTGACCGTGCATAAACCCCATTGAGAGATTATGGGCTGAACTTAATAGAGTTGTATCTAGGCATTTCATAAACATTTTTTACTTCATGGAAGAACAAGGAATATTAGATTCTTTAAATGAACAACATCTTTTTTGTTTACATTATGTTTATTTGCCAAGGATAGAACTGGCACTAACAGAATTTGTAAATCAATGGAATAACCATGGCCTATCAACACAAGGGGGTCAAACACCTCTTCAGCTATGGCACACGGGTGTCATAAATAATATAGGAATCCAGCCAGTTGTAAATGACATTTTTGATTTGAACTATTATGGCATAGACTATCAAAGGCCATTACCTGAGCTTCAAACAAATAACAATGTTATTGTTCCAGATATAGATGTGGCCCTCAATGAGACCGCACTGAACCATATCCAACAAGTGAATCCACTTGAAAATGATGGGAACCATGGAATTGATATTTTCTCTTCCCTTCTGCACATTTTACAATGAATGAAATTGTTTTAATGTAAACATTGTCTTGTTAAAAATAAATGAACTTTGGACAAAAGTTTGCAACATTATGTTTTAATGGAAACAGACCAGCTGCATTTGAGCATGAATAAGAAACTAACTAACTTACTGACTGACTGACACACACACACACAAACAAACAGGAGACAAATCCAGTATGTGACCACTAAAAACATTTCCTTTTCTCCCATATGGTCTAATATTTATTAAATGTAACTAGCAGCTTATTAAGAATGTAGGAGAACTTGAGGTTTTAAATGTGAATAACAAACATTTTGGCCCTGTTGAATTGCCAAATGTAATCAAAAGCATATCTTCTGAGTTCTAAGGGAACACAAGGATTAAAAAAACAAAACAAAAATCAAGTGTAATTTTAGAACGTCTAAAACGTACTAGTGTTACAGAATCAGTTTTAAACACAAAGAACTTAAAAGGGAACCTTGTTCCTGGAGAGCCGCAGTCCTGGTTGTTTTCAAACTATCTTTGTTGTTCCTGTTGTTGATTACCTGGATCAGGTGTGTTCAGCTTCTGATCGGCTGACCACACCTGATCAACAACAGGAACAACAAAGATAGTTGGAAAAAAAAATCTGGACTGCAGCTCTCCAAGAACAGGGTTCCCTACCCCTTGCATAGAGCATATTAAATCCATAGGTGTTTCCTAAAGCAAAGTCTAATTTCTCTTTGAAATCCTTGTAGGAAGCATGTAGTGGCAACTTGATGCAGTTGATACAGGTGTTTGCCATTGGAAAGACTGAACGGAAGTCATCATCACCTCTATGAATGAACTCAACAGAAGGAGTTGGAGAAAAGCCAACAGGTGGCACCACAGGTGCTCCTGTTGCAAAAGTTAGAATTTTCTGGAGTTTGCCTGACCCTTCTTCTTCTGCAAGATAAAAAATTGAAAATGGGCTTAAAGCGGCTCTCTGGAGCATTTTTCTCTGTATCAAAGTTTTCTAAATGTTTTAAATGATATTTCAGGTCTAAACTATGATCTATGGGTTGAGTTCCACAACATCTGTCATTCTGATGAAGACCTCCTTCCTCCTAGAGACCCCTTTCCATTATTTCTTGCCGCCGACATTTTTTAGCCAATGCAATTCAAATGTCTGCATTCTCTCAACATGCACGCGCATCGAGCAAACCTGTACCAGTAGGGGGCGCTGTCGTACAGGACGCTCCGTGTGTTTCTCTGTTTGCGTCTCAGCCTCACGGCTCATTTCTACTAAAAACCTACCCATTCCCCAGCTAAAGATGGATTTATTTTTATTTTTAAACCTTTCACCTCACAGAATGGCAAGGTTTGACAGGATTACGCGTTTATTTTGGTCAGAAAGTTCATCCAGGGCCGAGTCAAGTTCAGCTTCAGAGTCCAGCAGCAGCTCTCTGCTAACAGAGCTAATATCAGAAGCAGCAGGGACAGAGAGGGCTCTTCAGACCCTCGTAGTGTTGTTGGAATAAGAGTTGTGAACTGTGAGTGATTAAACCCTACACATTGAGCGGTACAGTTCATGCCCGCAACGTATATGCGTCGCGCACACACGCGACCGGACGCGCGTCGAGATGTTTTGAGGAGGAGCCTTTGGACGTTAGATTCAAAAACTGCTCTCTTGATGAAATCCTCCAGAATGCGGCTTTAATAAGACCTCACATAATCACTCGATCTTGAACTTTTTAGTTGGAACACTTTACCTATAACACTGAATAAGTTAGATAAATAGATTTATAAAGATTTACAGTATCTCTTCTTACCAAGAAATAACTCTTAGAATAAAATGTTTGTTGTTACTGATGATTATTTCATTGTGTGTTATAATTTTACTTCATCTACCTTCTGCATCCTGAAGATACTCCCTCCAGTATGTGACCACCATCTCCTCAGCAGCTCTCTTGTTGCTTCCTCCTGCAGACAGATGAATGCTAAAGACATCATCAATCAGATCAGCAGTCAATCTGCAAGGTTCGTGGCAGAACAGGGAACAAAAGCTCTCTGGGTGTCTTTTCATTTGTTCCAAGACACCAAGGGTTTTCAGTCCCTCACAGAATCTGTTAAAACAACATCAAATAAATGTATACATTTGGAATTTGATTGTGATTGCTTTATTGATTGTGTTTAACATTTAAAACATTTTTGTCTAATTACAAATACTAAATACAAATTTTATGAGTTACTTCTTTTAAATGATACCTAATAATTTTTGCCCTGATTTATTTATTCTGATTAACTAGCAACAGCTAATTAAATACCTTTGAAATGGACCTTGAACCCTATGGATGACCTGAAACATGACGATGTCATGCACCAGCAGATCCTTGTCTTTTACTGACTGCAAAGGCCTTAGACATCCTGCATTGGCTAAGTAGTCAAGGAGAGGTCCCTTAGACTTCTCAAGGTCTTCAAGTGTTGTACTTTCAGATACCTAACATCATGAGGAGCAACAAAATATTTTGTTATAGAGGCCTCTTAATAGTATAACTAAAGTAATTGACTGTTCTTCTAAATAATTTGCTGAAACATCAACTATTACAAAAGTATATACTACATGCGCACAAATACATATATATATATATATATATATATATATATATATATATATATATATATATATATATATATATCATATATATATATATACTATACAACTACAACAAACTCACCATTTTGACTTTTCCTTGAAGTTCAGTATCTTCTTTGTCTTCCAGAACAGGATTTGCAGAGCCAAAAACAAGCAGAGAAAAAAGACAGGAAGTTGGGTGGTGGACCACCATGCACCAAGCTTACTTCAATGGCTCTCCCAGCTTGGAAGTACCAGTCATCTCTTAAAGCTGTGAAACAAAAGAATAAAATTAAAAGTTAAAATAGTTTAGATGAAAAGCATTTTATGACATATTTGTTTAGGACGAATGGAAATATCATTTTAACCACCAATTGTATCATATCTGATACACAAATTTCTAGGTTTCTACATCATTCATTTTAATAAGGTTTTAAAAAGGGGCTGTATATTGTATATAGGTGTAGCGTTACCAAATACGCTATAACCTCTGACCTTTGACCCCTGTTGACCATCTCAACAATAATCCATTTCTTTCCCAATAACTTGGAATACAATGACTCTTTTATTATGTTTTAACCTGAATCAAGATTCCTACAGGTGTCCAACTGTCCACTTTCAGGTGTCCACTTCCCAGATGACCCCAACTGGACTCTCTTAGTTGTGGTAAACCTAAGACTCTCTGAATAATAAATTCAGATTCTAAAGTGTTCCCTTTCTTGTGATACTGCTGATCTAATCTTGTTTACATTTGAAGTGTTCACAATGTTCCAGCTCCAAGGACACTCTCCGCTAACACATTCAAACGGGGTATAAGGTGTTTCTCCTGTCAGGATTATTGTATATAAACCTTAAATCATCTGGTTTTTTACATTTCTACCTTGCTAAGGTTAAAAATCAATATTATTCCATATTTACTTATTCGGGAAATATGGTTTTTAAAGATCTGAGCCACGTGACTTGATAAAACCTCCCCCATGAGTCCACGTCGAGACGTGACTCCATTTTAAGTCCACGTCACCACTCGGTTCCATCTTAATCTTTCCACTTCCTGACACACGTCTATCATTCCTTGAAGAGACAAGATGCTCGCTGTTTCAACCTGCTACAACAGCTGAGCTCCCAGGAGACGGCCTTCATCTCGCGTGGGTACCAGAGCCCCACTAAGGCTGATCTCACTTATGGCTCAAGGGAAGAAAACACGCCGTTTTCTCTCCTAGTCCAACATGAGCCTCACATTCCTGCCACCATGGATTATGGACTGAAACTCACTACCACTGGTACTCTCGGACTGCCCGGTTTGTCCTGCTGGCGAACCACCTCCCCAAGCGGATGTCTCTCCCCGGCTGGGTGCCCCCACCTCGACGAGGCGAGTTCACATCGGACGAATCCATCGAGACCACACTGGTACAGTGAGTCAACCATAATCTGGTGAATGAAGGCCTCTGTTGATAAGCGCTACACTCCACGTAAATTATCCATCAACACCTCCTCCCTTCTAAGCTAAATTTAGGTAAACGCCCTAGTCTTTAAACCATCATGAGACTCAGATCGTTAAAACTTTATTTTAAAGATTCAATTCAGAACACAATAACACCATGTTGACCCAAAAGCTTCAACCTTATTATCTCATGCTAACTGCTTCTCTGTTGTACTGTTCGTCCGTCTTTTCATAATAAAACTCATAAAGCCTAATTCCTGAGTTCAGACTTCTATTCGTCAATATTAAAATACATGATCTACTCACTGTAACGTCAGACAGAACCTAGGTATATTCCTTTAAGCACTAAAAAGTGAAAGTATCAGAGATATTTCTCCGTGTAAAACTGACAAAACTTATTAGTGAATCTACAGAAGTATGTGCCAATTATAAACCATAAAAATAGAGTTTATAACGCTACATAGGCCTTCTCCCTTCTTGGTGGAAGAAAAAAGTACTGAAAACAGTAAGTGCATATTTTAATTATGGCTGCACGGTGATGCAGTTGTTAGCAATGTTGCCTCGCAGCAAGGAGGTTTTAAGTTTGAATCCCGACTGTGGCCTTTCTGCATGGAGTTAGCATGTTCTCCCCATGCATGTGTGAGTTTCCTCCGGGTACTCCGGTTTCCCCCACAGATCACAACATGCCTTATAGTGTGATTGTTAATTGTATCTAAGACACTTTGGAGAAAAGAGTCTAATAAATAAACATAATTAAATTAATTTTTTTAAATATTATTTCACAGCCAATGTAATATATAGGGAACTGTTATTAGCATTAGCCCACAAATGTTTTAGAATTAAACAATCTGAGTTTTCTGACATTTATTTCACATGTCAGGCTTTGAATGATTAAATTCAAACTGCCAAAACATTTTAAAAACAAAGTGATTACCAGAACTGTTAAGTGCCAAGTTCTTGCTGTTTTGCTGTAAAGAAATACGAAGAGGTGCCAGGTCTGCAAGCCATCTGATGATGTCAAGCTAACCCTAACCCTCTGTAAAATGTGCTAAATTCATTTTCACAAAACACATTCTGATGACATGTCCCTCATGTGCTGTGTAGACAAATGCACCTTGTTCATTTCCAGCTATTCATTTTTGTGTTTCTGGTTCTAAGCATTACATAGTGTTTACTATCACAACATGTGATGACATGCCACTTGTGTGCTGTGGAGTTCATATTGTTGATCTCATTTTGTTGTTTTGTTCCAAAACAGTGCTTGAATAAAGTTTAATTTCAAAGCAAATCATCTTGAGTCATCAGTTTAGATTTTAAGTCAGCGGGTCAATTTGACCCAGCCAGGAACATTTTTGGTGTTCCTGAGAAGCAAACATAACAGGAGGGTTAAATCTGAATAAACACAGCAATATTAAAGCATTAAAGGGAGGGTTACAAAGTAAAGCAGCTGAAATGCTTACTTTTTAAATGTTCATACGACCTGAAGTAGTAGTTTTTATTTAGCTGTATGCTAAAGCTCAGTAATCATCATGCTGCTTTTCATAACTATTGTTTCTAATATAAATTATCTCTTGTTATTCAGGTGTCAGTGTGGAGCGATGGACAGCAGCATCCAGTGTGTGCCGTCTAAAGCTCCAACCCTTCAGGCAGCTGCTGCTGACTCTGGATCCACCAGGGCCTCAGATCCAGTACCAGGCCTCCTGGACCTGAAAAGCAATAACTTAGTCAGGTGGGGAGATAATATTTTTACAATATTGACATTAGAGGCAATATCATTAATTAGCATACAGGCAGATGATCTGATGGACACATGGCATCCCTGAGTGACACATCCACCAGCCTCTCCCTTCCTGTGGTGAACGCCGTCAGAACAACCTCTCCAGATGAAGCTGGACACTACAAGGACTTCCACTGGCCTGATCTAGACTAGAGTGGTAACTGTATTTATAATGTAAAACAGTGTTTGTATGAACTGTTAAAAATATTAAAATTCAGAAAGAACTTGTTGCTTGGTTTTTAATGATAGTACAAACATTATTATATACACCAAAAACTGCCTAAAGTCCCTGTGGAGATGGTTTAATATGGAGCAGAGTCTGTGACATCATCCATCCTGTGGCTCCAGTAGGGAGCAGAGTCTGTGACATCATCCATCCTGTGGCTCCAGTAGGGAGCAGAGTCTGTGACATCATCCATCCTGAGGCTCCAATAGGGAGCAGAGTCTGTGACATCATCCATCCTGTGGCTCCAGTAGGGAGCAGAGTCTGTGACATCATCCATCCTGAGGCTCCAGACAGCAGCAGGTTGCAGATGGACAGGTGTTCTTGTGGAGGACTGGCTGGTTCCACCAGGATCTTGTGTGACCACAGTAATAGCATGTCTGAAATATATAGAGAAAAAAAAATCTCCCGTGTAAACCGAAGATCTATTGTAAACAGAGAAATGGAGATTTACATTAAAATGGAGTCACAAACCTGTCAAATTTCTAAAAAAGTGACAAATGTTTTAGTGATGAAGGCCTCTGGTCTTTCACCACAATGACAGAATGAGAACAGCTCCATCAGCTCATCATGACAAGCAATACAAATCAATAAAATAAAGAACTGGCCAGGTACAACGTTAAACAGGATGTCAGTTATTTTCTGTCCATGTATGGTTCTATCATTATTTTGTGTTATGATGGTTGAAATTTACCTGATGATCGGTATGAAATGAGTTGTCTGAAATTGTACTGCATTGACCGAGGTCAGCTGGTGGTGATGTGTAGACAGACTGTCTTCTGTCACATCATGGTGTTCATCAGCAGCATCAGGAATGACTTCAGCTTCACCAGCTCCATTATTGAAGTTACATCTGCCATTCTCTAGAAAACACAAGTACAAATGTAGATTTAAAGCAGCAATGTAAATTATTTTTCTATATATCAAAGTTTTCTAAATGTTTTAAATGATATTTCAGGTCTAAACTATGATCTATGGGTTGAGTTCCACAACATCTGTCATTCTGATGAAGACCCTCCTTCCTCTCCCTTTGCATTATTTCTGACCGGTGAACTTTTTCAGCCAATAAAATTCAAATTTCTGCATCGTCGTCTTTCTGTCAATGTGCACGCTCTTCGAGCAAACCTGTAGCAGTAGGGGGGCACTCTCGTACAGGACGCTCTGTGTGTTTCTCTGTTTACCTCTCAGCCGTTCACGGAGGAGACAGAGCTAATTACTAAAAACTTAGTAAAAAAAAAACATTAAAAAGTGAGCGTAGGAAGAAAAACTGCGAGGGGGGTTATCAAAAGTGAGAGGAGATTTAGGAATGGTGAGGAAAAAATGTAATTGGATGTGCCCTGTTAGACATTTTTGCATACATGCAAAAAAAATTTTACTCTCCACAAAATCATTTTACCCTCTCCCTAACCTGTTGTTACACTTGTTTTGTTATGAATTGCCCTCTCATATTAAAGAAAGTTATGAATTGCCCTCTCATATTAAAGAAAGTTATCTGACCCCATAAGAGCGGCTTTAAGTTAAAGATGCTCACCAAGTATCAACAGTACCAGATTAGAACATGGATGTCATAATCTGAGGTTTTGTGAGGATCCTGGAGCAACACAACAGTCTGAGGGAAACAAGAGGTAAGTAAAATAATGTTTTTATTGTGAGGTTTTGGTGGTGTGGAGGCGGATCCGGGAGGATCCGTGGGATCCTGGTACAGGAGACTTCTCTGAGAGGAGAGAGGAGAGTGATTAACTGGAGATGAGGATAATACGTGCTGAGATGAGTTTTGAGTGGAGGTCTTACTAGTAGGATGAAGATGGGGTCTTGGGGAGGTTTTGTCTGTCCTGGGTGAGGATGGTTGGAGCGGTGGTGAGGAAGGGAGTGGAGGCAGCTGGCTGGCAGGGGGACAGGCAGACCAGGCGGACATGAGATTGAGGAGGACTCCGGAGGATCTTGAGGTGGACGACGCCGGGTAGATGGACTGGTGGAACAAGAACAGAGAATTATAAAAAGTCCAAGACGAGATATTAAGTGGAAGACCTGTGTTTACCACTGGTGAGGTGGAAAAGACTGGCGTCGTCCCTCTGTGGATCTGCTCCTTAAGAAGGGTCCTCCTCTGATGACGCTGATGAGCTGCAGCTGGGAGCTGCAGCTGGAGAGGATCTGCCTGCCACGCCCTGAGGGAAAAACACAGACTGCCTGCAGGCACCCAGGACATGACAGTACCCCCCCCTCAACGGACGCCACCTGGCGGACGAGCGGAGGACGACGGAGCAGACTGCTCGAAGTCGGCAATGAGAGTGGGGTCCAGGATAAAGGACCGAGGAACCCAGGACCGTTCCTCGGGACCGTAGCCCTCCCAGTCCACCAGAAACTGGAAACCACGACCACGGGGCCGAGAGGCGAGGATGCGGCGGACCGTGTAGGCGGGATGGCCGTCGATGACTCGGGCAGGAGGAGGGGGCTCCGCCGGAGGGGCCATAGGAGAGGACTGGACAGGTTTAATCCGAGAGACGTGGAAAGTGGGATGGACCCGGAGGTGAGACGGAAGGGCAAGACGCACCGCAGAAGGGCTCAGGACCGCCTCGATGGGGAAGGGGCCAAGGAAGCGTTGGGAAAGCTTCCGGGAACCGGACCTGAGGGGAAAGTCCTTAGAGGACAACCAGACCTTCTGACCAACAGTGTAGACCGGAGCAGGAATGCGTCGACGGTCAGCGATGCGCTTGTTTNAATAGGCTTTATGCACAGAGTACTTAGTAGAACTTCCGGTTTAAAATTACCTCGCGGGACCATTTCCGGTTCCATTTGAAACGTGAAGATTTCCAGAGTTAGAGTGCATTTCCAGCTAAAGATATTGTTTATAATCAAAACGAGTAATAGTATAGTATAGTACAGAATGATATATATATTATAGCACTAAGAAATGAAGCCATCATATAAGTATCAGCGGACGGGAAGCCTCGACAGCTGAACACTGCTGTGTTCCGTTGTGTACCGCATCAGCTGAATAGAATTCATCAGTCCGTTTCCACACATTTCCACTGAATAAATAACTACAAAAAGGAAGGATTGTGAACTTAAGAAGAGAAAACGTGATCATTTCTAACCACACCGTGTCTGCAGTCCACACTTTGCAGCACAGTAGTCAAAGAGCCGAGTGGACGAGGCTAAAGGAGGAGGCTAAAGGAGGAGACGCGGCGCCGTTCGTGTGTTATTTCACTGGAACAACTATTCTTTTGGTGAATGAAGACTTGGTGTTTGATAACGTACAGCTAGACCAGAGAAAGTTGAAAGTTGGGAAGCAGTTGGAGCCCACGATCACGGCTATATAGATTTGTCTCACTGTTTTTTGATGATGGAAGCTACGAGCTAACGCTGTTAGCTTACCTTCAATTTCATGAATAAAGTTGGTTCACCCGCTTGCTCACAGACGTCTCTGTGTGTTTTTCAAAAATCCGGTGGACATCGTTTACCGTGATGCGCGGCAGGTCTTGAAGAAAACGGGTAAAAGAAATCCATTTTGTCCAGTTTGTGTGGGAACAGCGTTGAACTGGAAGGGAGGGGCAGCGTCTATCGCAACCAGGAAGTGACCGTGCATAAACCCCATTGAGAGATTATGGGCTGAACTTAATAGAGTTGTATCTAGGCATTTCATAAACATTTTTTACTTCATGGAAGAACAAGGAATATTAGATTCTTTAAATGAACAACATCTTTTTTGTTTACATTATGTTTATTTGCCAAGGATAGAACTGGCACTAACAGAATTTGTAAATCAATGGAATAACCATGGCCTATCAACACAAGGGGGTCAAACACCTCTTCAGCTATGGCACACGGGTGTCATAAATAATATAGGAATCCAGCCAGTTGTAAATGACATTTTTGATTTGAACTATTATGGCATAGACTATCAAAGGCCATTACCTGAGCTTCAAACAAATAACAATGTTATTGTTCCAGATATAGATGTGGCCCTCAATGAGACCGCACTGAACCATATCCAACAAGTGAATCCACTTGAAAATGATGGGAACCATGGAATTGATATTTTCTCTTCCCTTCTGCACATTTTACAATGAATGAAATTGTTTTAATGTAAACATTGTCTTGTTAAAAATAAATGAACTTTGGACAAAAGTTTGCAACATTATGTTTTAATGGAAACAGACCAGCTGCATTTGAGCATGAATAAGAAACTAACTAACTTACTGACTGACTGACACACACACACACAAACAAACAGGAGACAAATCCAGTATGTGACCACTAAAAACATTTCCTTTTCTCCCATATGGTCTAATATTTATTAAATGTAACTAGCAGCTTATTAAGAATGTAGGAGAACTTGAGGTTTTAAATGTGAATAACAAACATTTTGGCCCTGTTGAATTGCCAAATGTAATCAAAAGCATATCTTCTGAGTTCTAAGGGAACACAAGGATTAAAAAAACAAAACAAAAATCAAGTGTAATTTTAGAACGTCTAAAACGTACTAGTGTTACAGAATCAGTTTTAAACACAAAGAACTTAAAAGGGAACCTTGTTCCTGGAGAGCCGCAGTCCTGGTTGTTTTCAAACTATCTTTGTTGTTCCTGTTGTTGATTACCTGGATCAGGTGTGTTCAGCTTCTGATCGGCTGACCACACCTGATCAACAACAGGAACAACAAAGATA
>SSNR01000311.1:103490-124269 GCA_006937965.1 Callopanchax toddi | reverse complement strand
TTAATAAACCCTCACCCCACCCCCCCCCCCCCCCCCCCCCCCCCCGTTCTGTCCTGGTCCCCACCAATGTCAAGAGCAAATCTACTCCCTTGGTTTGGACAATAGCGTATTTGCTTTGCATTGATAGGGACTGGTATGGGCACGCACCAAAACAGGAAGTAAATCACGGGCTGCATGACCGGTCCATCCCTGGAGCAGCCCAAGTTACCAAATAAGACTAAAATCAGAACCAAAACAGGGCCAGGATCAGAACTAGAACTAGGACCAAGACAATAAGCAGACTAAGACTAGGAGCAGGACCAGAACTAGGCCCAGAACCACAACCAGAACTCTGACACTCCCTGTTGGTTTTGGATTCCTGGGATAAATGTGGAACGCTGCCTGAGCAGAAACAAATCCCAGATTTCAGTTTGATCCCTGGAGCATCTGGAGGAAAACTTTGAGGATCTGATTTGTTTTGGAGGAAAAACTCCAACTTTTCTGCTGCCGATGTTTAACGGAATGTTTATTTAGTTTTATTTGATCCCAGTTTTCCTCACATTCCTGATCCTGCAGCGGAGCCTCACACCTCCTTGCTTTTAAATCCCTTCTAAAAACATCTGGGTGATTCTGATGGAATGCTGCAGATTATAAATAAACACATCCAGTGACATCACATGGAATGGTCCAATAAGGTCAGAGCTCTTGAACGAACCAATCACATGAAGCGATTGATCTGAGTCGTCTGGAACGACAGCTTTCATTGGTCTCAGTGTTTCTGAGCAGAAAAATAAAAACCAAGTGCAGAAAAAAAACTTTCACCAAACGTTTTTAAGATTATTTTATTTTTTTAAATATATTTACAGAAAATTTTTTCAACAAAAAGTGACTTGAAGCAAATAAGTTGAGATTTGACGCAAACAGTTTGATCTGGAGATGTTTCTGTAAAATCTGAACATGAATAAGGAGTTTCAGGTGAAACGATTTAGGGGTGTTTGGAGATCAAGAGCAACAAAAATCATGTGAGAAGATTTAGGATGGAAAACTAAAAGATGTGATAAATGGATGTTTGAGAGTCTGTGGTTTCTAAATGTCAGAGGACTGAAGAGAGCGAGGAGTTTTAGCTCCTATGACCCGAGAATCTGAGTCACAGAATCTTAGCCTTAGTGACAAAAAGACCACTGTAAAAATACTAAATATTAAATACGTTCAACTATTTTAAGGATATTGTTCTTCATAGCTCCCTACATGTCCCTACATGTATTCATTGGGTTATTGAAATTTAACCTATTAAAGACATATTTTTGTGATTAGATCTGGATTTTTTTAAAGAGCTGTGAAAAAGTATTTACCACCCCCTCACAAATTTCTTCTGTTTTTGCTGACTCATCACACTTAAATGTTTCAGATCAAGCAAATTTCATAAGCAGACAAAGAAAACCGGAGTAAATATAAAATACAATTTTTAGATGGTGGTTTCATGTATTAAAGCATCAGAGCTATCCACACCAACCTGGCTCTGTGTGGAAAGTAATTACCTCTTTTGTTAAATCATGAATTAATTGTGATTATTTGTAAAGCTGAGTTCAGTTCCACCCAGGCCTGATTACTGCCTGGCCTATGAATTAACTAATCTCTTCAATAACATAAACATAAAGTAGGCTAAACGATCTCAAAAAGCAACACATCAGACCCTGAAATTACAGCACAAAATCCACAGCACTGAAGGCATTACATGGTTCAATTTAAGGTCAGAGGTCATGATTCAGCAATAAGAAAGAGATGGGACCAAAATGTCCTCCATGTGAGAGTTCAAAGATAAAAACCTCTCCTGACCAAAAACAACACAAAGGCTCATCTCACGTAAGAACATCTTGGTGTCCAAAAGACTTCAAGGAACACTCTGTCAGCTGATGAGACCAAAGCTGAACTCTCTGGAAGGTGTGTGTCCCGTTCCTTCTGGAAGGTGTGTGTCCTGTTCCATCTGGAAGGTGTGTGTCCCGTTCCATCTGGAAGGTGTGTGTCCCGTTCCATCTGGAAGGTGTGTGTCCTGTTCCATCTGGAAGGTGTGTGTCCCATTCCATCTGGAAGGTGTGTGTCCCGTTCCATCTGGAAGGTGTGTGTCCCGTTCCATCTGGAAGGTGTGTGTCCCGTTCCATCTGGAAGGTGTGTGTCTCGTTCCATCTGGAAGGTGTGTGTCTCGTTCCATCTGGAAGGTGTGTGTCCTGTTCCATCTGGAAGGTGTGTGTCCTGTTCCATGGAGTCAAACTAACTTATCCTCCCATCGGTCAGACATGGTGGTGGTAGTGTGATGGTCTAGAACCAAAGAAGTCGAGTTGCCTTTATTTAAAACACTTTTTAGATTACCATGACCTGGATGACTGAGAACCTTCACCAGCAAGCTTCAGCTGCTTCAAAACTGAACAATAATTCTGCTATTTACTAAAAACTTATGAAGGAGAATGTCTGATCATTGACCTCATCTATCAATCAATCAATCAATCAAATTTTATTTATAAAGCACTCTTCATGCTATTTGCAGCTCAAAGTGCTATACAGATTAAAAAAAACAATAATTCCATAAACAATAAAAACAGTACCCCCCCCCAACACACACACGCTTTGAAATACCAACATGTAAAAGTGACTAAATAAGACAAGACCCTGGACTGAGCACAAAAGAACCAGGTCAGGAGATGCGACTAAAAAGATGGGTCTTGAGCGGTTCTTAAAAACATCAACACTCTCCGTTCCACCTGGAAGGTGTGTGTCTCGTTCCATCTGGGGCTCCAGCAGACCATTCCACAAACTGGGGCCATGATACTGAAAAGATGCTGCTCCATAGGTCTGTGTTCTGACTCTGGGGACTGTTAATAAGTTGTTCATGTTGGAAATCCCTCCAACGTGTCTGAATTGAAACAATTCTATAAAGAAGTGACACGAGAGACTCGTTAGTTTTCACAGACCAGGAGTTACAACTTGTTTTTACATTTAAGGTGTTATTATTTATCACACAGGGCTATGTTGATTTGAAGATTTTTTTTCTGGAACAATGACATCATCATCTGAAAACTGAATTTTATTTTAGTTATTATAGTTTATAGTCAGATATTCTTTGTCTAATTCTGAAATCGGTCTTCTGATCTGAAACATTTAAGTGTAACGAGTCAGATAGCTCTGTTGCCTCGCAGCATGTGGAGTTTGCGTTCTCTCCATGCATACGTGGGTTTTTCTGGGTTCTCCAGCCTCCACCCACAGACCAAAAACATGCAGGTTAGGTCAAAAAGTGAGTCTAAATTGTCCCTAGGTGTGACGGGTTGTTTGTCTCCATGTGGCCCTGTGATGGACTGGAGACCTGTCCAGGGTGTCCCCTGCTTCTCACCCCATGACTTAAGCACCAGCTCCCCACAACCCTCAGAGGAAGCGGTTCAGAAAATGGATGGATGGGTATTTATAGCATCAGCCTCACAGGATCTATAATATTTACAACCAGGAAATAACTAGTTGTCCCTGTTAAACCGCCCTATATGAAAAGACTAGACCACCTGATGGAAAAAAGGAACATTTTAGTCCCTTATAATGAATCCATGAAAATAATGGAAAAACTTCTCCTTATGATGGCAGTTTGTAAAAAATGTGTTTTATATAAAAGTTTGATTCTTCTATTTTATGCAGCTTTACTGTAAAGGCTTAAAAAACCTTTCCAGAAAAATTTAACTTCAGCCCAAAATTCTGTAGGGTGTGGCAGATTTTATGTTTATAGCAGACGCTTTTATCCAAGGTGACTTACAAATGATATTGTAACAATATCAATAGTAATATTGTTTTGATGTTGTTTACATCAACACAGCAGGTTGTCCTCATAAGGCTGTAAAACATTATAAAACAGCTGTTTGAATAGAAATGACCTGATTGATATTATATTTATTATAAAATCACTTCATTAGATTTAATGCTGTTTTAATTATATGTTAATATAGGCAATATGTTATTTTATACTGGTGTAAATGTCAGGTCAATGGTTTAATTTGATTTAATTTATTTCAGACGGAGAAGAAAAAGAGAGTGAGGAACAGAAGACGACAGAGTCTCGTCTTAAAAATGATTTTATTCAGATTCTGTTTTCATTTTGTTTGTATTTGATGCTGAATCCTCCTCTCTCTCGCACACACACACACACACACACACACACACACACACACACACACACACACACGCACACACACACACACACACACACACACACACACACACACACACTCTCTAAAATCAAATATTTATTTCCTGATTCGTTCCTGCGGCTCAGAAAAAACATTTACATCCTAAATAAGTTTTCATTTTCTCTAAAGTTTGTTTTGTTCTGATCTTTAATGTTTTAATGAACAACATATTTACATTAAACACACATTTATAAACATCTTGATCTTTTTAAAGTGATTCCTCTGAATCCTGTGGGCTGATTTAAAATCAGCAGCTTCTGAAAACAAACAGACCAAAATGCTGATAAACGTTTGAATAAAACAACGTTTAGGAGACGTTCTGGGAACTTTTAACACTTTAGTTTTAAATATTTAAACATTTAATCAAACAGGTGAAATATTAACAGTAACATCGTATTTACAGGATGCAGCTTTTAGTCCTGAACGAGCTTTTGATTAGTTTTAAAACCGGATGAGTTTCAGTCTGAAATCAAACTGATTTCTGAATCTGAATCTAAAATCAGGGGCTGCCTTAAACACTGAATGCACGAGGAGTGCGCATTAAGCGCGCGCCCGTGAAGCGCATCCTTTTTGTTTTTTCTTCTTCTTTTTTAATTTCTAAAGTCTGATCAATAACACAGGAGCTCGTGCACAAGCCGCGCGCGTGCACCACATTTAATACGGTCCAAACAAAATGTTACGACATGACCGCGCGTTCGGACACGGCGCGTGCCCCGCTGTGCGCGTCACACACGAATCAGCTTAAATTAAATATAAATAAGAGTCAGGTGTACAGGAGTGCGACGTGACGTCACGTGTCCATCAGCTGTCCGAGTCCGCGTCGCTTTTGGTTCCTTCCGGTTTGTCGCTTTTGGTGTTTTTGTTCCACTTCTGGGAGTTCTCCGACTCCTCCGAGGAGGAGCGCTTCTGCCGCCTCCACTTGGCGCGCCGGTTCTTGAACCAGACCTGCAAACCGAACCAGAACCGAACCGTTAGAGCTCCGGTCGGAACCGGAAACACGGAACTTTCCTCAGGTTTTCTTCATCAGAACTTCATACGTTTCATTAAATGAGAGAAAACCAAATGAACGGTTCTAGAAAACAAACGAAACTTTAGATGTTTCACTTACCGTTTCTGTGCCAAACCTAGAAAATAACGGTTTTTATTTTAGGAGAAAAAGGTCGTTGTTTTTAAATCCTGCTCTATTATTATTATTATTATTATTATTATTATTATTATTATTATTATTATTATTATTATTACAAATTACATATTTTATTTTAAAGTGTTTTGTTAATTACAGAAGCCTTATGTAACCTTTTAACTGACAGGTCAGCCATCAGCAAGGAAGAAATTGTAAATAAAAATTTAGACATTATTAATTTACATTAATATTGCCATAAAATTGGGATTCTTTACATTATTATTATTATATCACAATTTACTATTATTGTTATTATTGTTATGTTAATAATAATAATGCATACGTTTTATATAGCGCTTTTAATAACTACTCAAAGACGCTTTACAACGTGTTATTATTAGTTCAAAAAGGGGTTCAACTGAAGCAACTGGACTTTGTTGGTTCCTTGAAGACGTTTGTCTTAATTCTCATCTGAGCAGCTTTGTCAGTTCTAACTGTAATCTGGGAGAGTCAGGCTGAAAACCTGTCTGTTGTTGCTAGAGAGCTGAAACTACCTGTCTAGAACCTTTTTTGGATTTCCAGGACCTAGATGACTGAGACCCTTGTTTCTTCTCTCACCTTTTCAAGAATATATTTTATCCTAATTTATTGAATCATATTTATTATTTCCTGATTTTTTTAAAAGCATTGTTGTTAACAAAAGTGGGGGTTAATGAGATCAATTATAATTTTATGAACTATTATATTGCTTTTGATCTTCATTTGGTTGTTTTTTCCTGTGAACTATATTGATATTGAGTATTGACGTGATGAGTGCTAACTACAGGGTTTATTGGTATTAGTCGTCATTGTTGTTATTATCAAATGGTGGAATGATTCTTATGTTCTTAGTAGAAGTCATTGTTGTGGTAATTACTGATAAGATCAGTATTTGTACATTAAATTTGTAAATTGTATATTTGAGAAAGCAGCAAGGGGGTGGAATTGAATAAGCACTGGCTTCCACCCACTCCCTTTGGACAAAGGTTTCTTCTTTTTTGCTTTATTGATTTTTTGTTGTTGTTGCATTTTTATGTTTTTTTTTTATTTGTCTTATGTTCAAATAAAAAGTTTCAATCAATCAATCAATCAATATTTAACTCTTTAATGAACAACTCATTTTAGTCCAGTCATCTTAATGAAGCTCTGAGCTAAAAAAAAAAAAAAAAAAAAAAAAACAGTTAAAGAAACTAAAATATATAAAATGTCGAACAAGGTGTTTAGAACATGTCTAAAATACAGAAATGTTTGAATACAAAGTTAAAATTTCATTATTGTTAAATTAGGATGAATATTGTTTACATTATTAATATGATTTTTATTAATATGCTCTGCATTTGACCCCTTAATAACAGATTTTATCTTAATTTATTTTATAGGTTTAGGTTTTTTTAGATTTAAAAATCTTTGATGAATTTACATGTCACCCATTTAAAACGGGGGTTCAACAGAACATTTTAGTCCTGCTATCTTATAGAACTAAAAAACAAACAAACATAAAAAACAACAACAACAAAAACAGAAAACATTTTTTAAATATGTTTGAGTTAGACATTATTAACTTAGGTCTACATCCTTTAAAATTATTATGACCTTATATGAATATTACCTTAAATTTTGGAGCCATATTATTTAAAATTATTATTATTATAGTTGTTTCTTATGTGAGTAATTAGATATATTCTATCTCAATTCATTCGCTAAATTTTATTTTTGAGTTTTAAAAATCCTGATGAGTTTCTATGTCTGACTTGAACTAACAAGTCAACCATCGGAACGTTTTATATTTTTGTCCTGTTGTTTTATTGAAGTTCTGAACCAAAGAAATACAAAAACAAAAACAACAACTAAAGTAAAAACCTTTTTTAATATATGTGGATGTTTAAATAAACGTTACCTTAAAAAAGATAATTGATCCTTACAAAACTTTTATTACTATTACTGTTATCCTTATTATTTTAGATGTAATTACTGTTGTTGTTGTTGTTTTTGTTACATTTGCTTCTCGTTTCACCCATTACTAAATTATATATCTTCCTATTTCATAGGATTTTTTTATTTCTGATTTTCTCATGAATTTACATTTAAATTCTTTAAATTTCACTCAAAAACTATTTAAATAATGTTTATTTTTGATTCGTTTTGGGCAATAAGGGTAATATAGGGTAAAATAATGTAAGTTAATGCTGTTTAGGTTTTTATACAAATATTCCTATGCTTTATACTTTATTTTTATTTTATTAGTTTATTATATTTTATAGATAAATTCAGAGCCTAACGGTCTAAAACGTTCTCCGTGTGTTCGTCCTGTTAAATGGTTCAGTATTTTTTCATTTCAATTATTTTTTTCCCTTCATTTTTAAAAACATTTAAACCTAATTTACAGCAGATCGATAATAATACTAATAACATAATAACTTCTATTAAAGGCGCTAGAACAGATGAGCTCACCTCCACTTTCTCCTCGCGCAGGTGGACTTTCCGGGCCAGCTGCTCGCGCGTGCCCACATCCGGGTACTTGGTCTCCTGGAACAGGCCCTCCAGGGCCTCCAGCTGCTCGTCGGTGAAGATGGTCCGGTGCCTCCGCTTCCGCCGGCAGTGCAGCTGGTTGAGCAGCTGCAGCTCCGTGCGCGACAGGCCGCCCACGTTCATGTAGGACATCACGTGGTGCGGGACCGGGGAGATCAGAACCGAACCGGGACCGTCGTAGCCTGCGGGCGGAACGGGGACCTGATGACTGTTGTCTCACACACAGACACACACTTCTCCAGACTGGGCACGCGCGCAAACCTTCACCCCAGAACGTCAGCTGATCCGGTCTGAGGTCATCAGAAGGTCCAGGTTCTGCTTTTAGTCAAAGTTTCATTTAATAAAAACAAAGTTCTACAGGTTCAGATCGAGAATCAGATGATTTTAAAATAACTTCAATCTGAAACTTTGATGTCATAAATATGAACACTGAACGTTTTAAATATGAAACTTTAACGTTTGATCCTTTAAATCATGACACTTTCATCATGATCAGAGAAATGAGATTTTAAAAGTTCGAAACATTCGTTGGCTAATGGTATACTTGTACATCACATTTACTGTGTATTATTTATATAATAACACAACTTCATAAAACTAAATAAAATGGGCACTTGCCAACTCCAGTACTTAAACCTTCCACCAGAGGGCAGAAAACCTGTTTGAGGTTGAATTCAGCAGCTTTTAGAGGAAAATACAAATGTTGTTAAAGACGGAGCTCCATGTGGATCAGATGTGAGAGTCGGTGTTACCGGTTGCATCTGAAACGTTAACGTTTTAAATCCGAAACTTTAACGTTTAAAATCTGAAACTTTCAACATTAGAAATCTGAGACTTTAAAGTTTTCCTCCATTTAAATGGAGAGAGCGGTTCGTACCTGCCGGGAAGCACGGGCACTGCTGCGGGCTCAGACCGGGAACGGCCCCGCAGCACGGCGGACCGGCTCCGGTTCCCTGGACTTGCAGCTGTCCGTAGTAGTAGCCGTTATAACCGAGCCTGGTTCCGGTGACTCCGGGAACCCCGGGAGGAGACGGGCCGCGGGCCGCGTACAGTCCGCTGTAGTCGGTGTAGATGGAGTCGGTGAGTCCGGCGGGCAGCACCAGCGGCCCGGTTCGGTGCAGCAGCAGCGGCTCCTTGCAGCTCGGCCGACCGGACAGGATGCTGTCAATGCTGAACATCCCGGCGGGCATCACGCGGCGGACCGGGACCGAGACCTGATTCTGCTGCCGAGGATTCTGCTGGGACCGACGTTCAGACTGGAGACATGGTGACGCGGCGGAGCGCGTTCCCGTTCAGGATCCAGACTGCGGGTTCTGGGAGGTCAGCAGCGCACGGGGCTGTTCTTATAGGCGGTGACGTCACCGCGCCGAGCCGTGAGCTCGTGAAGGGCCGCAGGTCTGCGTATTGAGCATTAATTCAATTAAGATAATCCGCAGTGTTTGCGGACTTTAGGAAATGTTCCGCAGAGTCCTCCTGCGCAGTAATCTGATTACTTCCCGGCAGAGGGAGTTCGGTTCGGTTTGAGACCGTTAATAAAACGGATTCTGTTTTTAAACCTGGAGCCTCCTCAGCAAGCAAGAAACCCAAAACCCGATCCGAATCAGAACCGAACCTCCGAGTTTAAAGGCCCGTCTCCCCGGCCCGGTTCCAGATCGGCTCGGTTCCTCCCGGTGGCTGCCCGTCCGGACCGCCTGCTGGGACGTGGATTGGAGGCGCAGAGCGACCCGAACCCAGCAGGGATCTGATAAGAAAACAGTCTCCGCTCATTTAAATCCAAACGGTCCGCTGATCTCAGGCGTCATTCAAAACCACCGGGATTGTCTTTAT
The DNA here is from genome assembly GCA_006937965.1 of Callopanchax toddi. Taxonomy (NCBI): domain Eukaryota; kingdom Metazoa; phylum Chordata; class Actinopteri; order Cyprinodontiformes; family Nothobranchiidae; genus Callopanchax; species Callopanchax toddi. Next base: position 114,552 of record SSNR01000311.1, on the reverse strand, counting down.
TTACGGACTTTATTTATTCTGATTCAGCAGCTCGTTTTTATTTAATTTAGAAAGTATTTCAGATGAAAATCAGGTCTACATTTAATAAAGCCTTTGTTTTGTAGTTAGAAATATTAGAACTTAATCATGAAACCTGCAAAAATACATGTATTTTAATGTGTTTTATAAAACAGTTTTCATATTGTAAGGATTTTATCTGAGTTCATGTGAGGAATATTTTTATTTTGAACGAATAAAAGCGCGAAATGAAAAAGCTGTAATATAATATAATATAATATAAAATAATATAATATAATATAATGTGATGATTAACGGACCGGTTCTCCAGTGCTCCGTCCTCCTGTCGGGATTCTGGACTTCAGTCGTTTAAATCCATTTTTTTCAGCGTGACTGCTGCTAAAAACAATATAAAAAAAATACAAAAATATAATAATAATAATGATGATGATGACGATGATAATAATAATAATAATAATAATAATAATAATAATAATAATAATAATAATAATAATAATAATAATAATAATATTTGCAACCTTCAACATCTAAAATGATCTGTTCTGGATTTTGTTTTCACAACCTGACAGTAAATCTAATATTTCTCATAGAAAATTAGACACAATAAAGTTATTTAGTTATGTATGTATGTATGTATGTATATATATATATATATATATATATATATATATATATATATATATATATATATATATATATATATATATATATATATATATATACACACACACACACACTATTTAGAGAGTAATAATTTTATTTTAAATACAGTAAATGTACAGGTATTTTGTTTACAATATTCCTAACATATGTGTATATAAATATAATTTTCTTTTTTAAATGTATTATTTTTCTTAATGTTTACATTTATATTTATAGGGTAATCATTTTTGTTTATATGTATATTTATTCATTTTGTGTGGAATTTAGTATTTGTTTAATTGTTAAAATGCAATATTTCTTTTAATGTGACTTTTAATATTTTGAAAACATTTTTTTTTGGGGGGGGGGGGGGTATTTTAATATGTGACCTTTTGAACCCTAATTGTGATCTGGATAAATAGAGGAGTCCATAACAGGGAGCTGGAGGTCATGACCCTTAGGTGAGAGCTGCACCATAAAACCGGGTTTAGATCTGGGACCGGACTGGATTCCTGCAGGTCTGGACCAAAGGTTCTGACCTGAGAACGCCCTAGGAGAACCTCTGTGTGGTTGGGTGAGCTGTGAACACTCTTGCAGCCCCGTCTGCAGCAGTGTTGGGGTTCAGTCAGAGTTTCCACCATCAGAGCGACGAGATCCCTCCAAACACAGCGGAGTCATTTGGACCAAACTCAGAATCAACACCCATCATGCTCCAGAACCAGATGTTTGTGGGTTTTTTGGACCAGTGGAAAAAAAAAGTCCTTTCAGAAGAGTCGCTGCTGAATAAAAAGAGTAAACATCTAAAAGCAGGAGTCAGGGTGTAAAAGCGTCCTCCTGACAGGATCACAGAGTTAAGACCCGACTGAAACCAGAACAAATCCAAATGCTCTTTTAAAGTGTTTTTCCTTCAGGCTGCAGCAGCAGCAGCAGCTCAGGTTTCATGAATACACAAACGGCTGCACTAGCGCTGAATGCAAACGGAGCTTTTTAAAATGTCAGAGCCGTACCTGCTATTTTCCCGGGTCGGGTCATTTTCTACTTAAATGGTTTCAATTCAGAGCGAACATCAAGCTGTCAGAGACAGAAAGGCTGGACCCGCTTTCAGCGCTCATCAATCATTCATCCTAACCAGGATCCATCAGCCGGGCGGGTAATTACTGATTACAGCAGGACACACACACACACACACACACACACACACACACACACACGGCCTTCTGACTGCATGTCAGGGCAGGAATCAAAAACACATTTTCACATTAGAGCTGCCCCCTCCCCTCCCCCCACTTCAGAGGTGCTACTTAACACACTTTGGATTTATAAGAAATTCAAATGAGCGCCGCAGGCTGGCAGCAACATAATGAAACCTAGAATTATTCTATCAAAACAAGACGCAGCCGTGTCCTATTCAGACCCTAACATCCACTTTAACATGTCTGTAACATGTCCACACACACACACACGTGTCAGAGCTGTGTGTGTTTTAACATGCAGCTCCATCACTTCTAATAACTCCATCAGTCTGCTGCAGGTCTGATCTCAGCTTCAGGAGCAAAACGACACCAAGTCTGCAAACATTTCACTTAAAAACTAAGGAGAAAGTTTAATGATGTTCAGCCTGAAAGCAGCAGGGAGAACTGGAGCTGAAGACTAATCAGCTGATTACTGTCAATGAAGAAGGTCTGATTTCATCATCTTCCTCCTGCTTCAGACTGCAACACAAAACTCCGTAACATCCATCGTCATTCTTTAAAGGAATGTTTTAGACATTATGATGTGTTTCTATGGAAAAAAGTGTTGTTCACGTTGAATTCCCTGGTTATTCACTTGGAATTACATTTGGATTAACATGGAATTTTTTGGTTATTGGTTGAATTCCATTTTTTCCCAGGGGGAATGTATCAGACAAGTCCTTCCAAGGAGACATGCGGCTAATCCATGACATGATGGAGGGATTTGATCTAAGAACACCTGAATCTCCTTTTGGGGTGCTGCCATAAGACCTGGACCTGATAAACAGTAAATGTCCATTGTGCTTCACCAAAGGTGCATGATAGGACAGTTGTGCTGTTACCTTGCAGCAAGAAAGTTGCTAGTTCAAATCCTGCTGCAGCCATTTTGCATGAAGTTCATGGAGTTGCATATTCTCAACCATGCATTGGTTTCCTCCATGCCACCAGACCCTCTGACCACCAGCAGCAGGTGGGTGAAGAGTTCCCCAAGGACACAACCAACCCACTGTTTACAGGATGAACTCCCACTGAAACACCTTCTCTTGGAGGAACTCCACAAGGCTCTATCTCTGGTCTGTTTTAACCAGATTATGCAGAAACCAACAGATTCAGTTTGTTTGATTTACAGTTGGTTCAGTTCACATGTTGGAGGAAGATGCTTGTTTGTCCTGCTGAAGACCTGCTGAATACCTGATGGAGACCTGATGGAGACCTGATGGAGACCTGTTGAATACCTGATGGAGAACTGTTGAATACCTGATGGAGACCTGTTGAATACCTGATGGAGACCTAATGGAGACCTGATGGAGACCTGTTGAAGACCTGATGGAGACCTGTTGAAGACCTGATGGAGACCTGTTGAAGACCTGATGGAGACCTGTTGAATACCTGATGGAGACCTGATGGAGACCTGTTGAAGACCTGATGGAGACCTGTTGAATACCTGATGGAGACCTGATGGAGACCTGTTGAAGACCTGATGGAGACCTGTTGAATACCTGATGGAGACCTGATGGAGACCTGTTGAAGACCTGCTGAATACCCGATGGAGACCTGATGGAGACCTGTTGAAGACCTGATGGAGACCTGTTGAATACCTGATGGAGACCTGTTGAAGACCTGATGGAGACCTGTTGAATACCTGATAGAGACCTGTTGAATACCTGATGGAGACCTGTTGAAGACCTGATAGAGACCTGTTGAATACCTGATAGAGACCTGTTGAAGACCTGATAGAGACCTGTTGAATACCTGATAGAGACCTGTTGAAGACCTGATGGAGACCTGTTGAAGACCTGATGGAGACCTGTTGAAGACCTGATAGAGACCTGTTGAAGACCTGATGGAGACCTGTTGAAGACCTGATGGAGACCTGTTGAATACCTGATGGAGACCTGTTGAAGACCTGATAGAGACCTGTTGAAGACCTGATAGAGACCTGTTGAAGACCTGATGGAGACCTGTTGAATACCTGACCGAGACCTGATGAAGACCTGATGGAGACCTGTTGAATACCTGATAGAGACCTGATGGAGACCTGATGAAGACCTGATAGAGACCTGTTGAAGACCTGATGGAGACCTGTTGAATACCTGATGGAGACCTGTTGAATACCTGATAGAGACCTGATGAATACCTGATGGAGACCTGTTGAAGACCTGATGGAGACCTGTTGAATACCTGATGGAGACCTGTTGAAGACCTGATGGAGACCTGTTGAAGACCTGATGGTGACCTGTTGAATACCTGATGGAGACCTGTTGAATACCTGATGGAGACCTGTTGAACACCTGATGGAGACCTGTTGAATACCTGATGAAGACCTGCTGAAGACCTGATAGAGACCTGTTGAATACCTGATGGAGACCTGTTGAATACCTGATGGAGACCTGTTGAATACCTGATGGAGACCTGTTGAAGACCTGATGGAGACCTGTTGAATACCTGATAGAGACCTGATGAAGACCTGATAGAGACCTGTTGAATACCTGATGGAGACCTGTTGAATACCTGATGGAGACCTGTTGAATACCTGATGGAGACCTGTTGAATACCTGATGGAGACCTGTTGAAGACCTGATAGAGACCTGTTGAATACCTGATGGAGACCTGTTGAATACCTGATAGAGACCTGTTGAAGACCTGATAGAGACCTGTTGAATACCTGATGGAGACCTGTTGAATACCTGATGGAGACCTGTTGAATACCTGATGGAGACCTGTTGAAGACCTGATGGAGACCTGTTGAATACCTGATGGAGACCTGTTGAAGACCTGATGGAGACCTGTTGAAGACCTGATGGAGACCTGTTGAATACCTGATAGAGACCTGATGAAGACCTGCTGAAGACCTGATAGAAACCTGTTGAAGACCTGATGGAGACCTGTTGAATACCTGATGGAGACCTGTTGAAGACCTGATGGAGACCTGTTGAATACCTGATAGAGACCTGATGAAGACCTGCTGAAGACCTGATAGAGACCTGTTGAAGACCTGATGGAGACCTGTTGAAGACCTGATGGAGACCTGTTGAACACCTGATGGAGACCTGTTGAAGACCTGATGGAGACCTATTGAATACCTGACCGAGACCTGATGAAGACCTGCTGAAGACCTGATAGAGACCTGATGAAGACCTGCTGGAGACCTGATAGAGACCTGATGACTACCTGATGAAGACCCGCTGGAGACCTGATAATGACCTGCTCATGGCCTGATAAAGACCTGCTGAAGCTCTGCTGAAGACCTGCTGAAAACTTGCTGAAGTCCAGCTAAACACCTGCTGAAGTCCTGCAGGCCCCCCTCCCACCTCCACCCCTGCCCCCATGTCAGTCCTGAAACAGAACAAGATTGTTGAGACTTTTTTACCCAGCCAGCACCTGGTCTGTGTGGCCCCGCCCCCTTCTGTAACTCAATCTAACAGCTTAACTCAACCGAGCTACTGGAAGGCCCCCTTTAATCCAGTACAGGTGCCAAAGCGCCCAGTCCTCCTGTATGGGGGGTTCTGGTCCTGTTTCTGAGGACTTCTGCTGAGAAGTTTCTGTACGTGGATGTCTGGAGTGTTTCTGAGCAAAAAGCAAAATGTTTGAAGATGTTCTGTAAATGTTCAGATTCTTTCATCCTGTTTAAAAAACAACAACAACAAAAAACCCAACTTTCTGAGACTAAACCCAACTTAAACCCCCCTCCAGGTCACCCCTGGAAATTAAAGCTGGATTTAACAGTGAATCCATTGTGATTTACAAATTATTTGACAGAGCAGCTAAAAACTTTAATATCCACTGATGACAGAGTGGAATTAGCCACATATTTCCCTCTGAACTTCCAATCTTCCTCTTGCCTGTGTGAGCCGGGCCCTAATCCCAGCTCCATCAGAACCTCACTCTCACACAGGCTGCCAGCCGGCTGCCAGGACCCCACTGAGAGCTGCTCTACGGCCTCAACGTAGCCTTTGTTGGGCAGCAGAGAGGGGGCCGAGGTGGGCCGGGGGCCCGAGCAGTGTGCCAGCTTCAGGGGTTATCCAGGAGCCTGAGATCCAATCCAGTATTACAGTTAAGCCTTGTAATAATTACCATCATTAGGGGTAACTGGAGCGTGCAGATGACCAGGCTCAGCTCATAAACCTGAAGCTAAAGCTGCACATTCCTCCAGACGCTTGTCATATACATAATTCAGTAATCCTGGAAATACATATTAACGTTCCCCTGCAGCTGAAAGCTGTCAGAGCTGCAGATCTCTGGAGTTTACAGGGTCAACTTCCATGTTTCCTCCTCCCTCCTGGAGCGCAGCCTCGCTGAGAAACCCTCATAGAAAAACTCAAACTCTGCATCGGTTTCAGCCGAGTTCAAATAATCTGTTTTAACCCAGTTTAAATAATCTGTTTTAGCCCAGTTTAAATAATCTGTTTTAACCCAGTTTAAATAATCTGTTTTAGCCCAGTTTAAATAATCTGTTTTAGCCCAGTTCAAATAATCTGTTTTAACCCAGTTTAAATAATCTGTTTTAACCCAGTTTAAATAATCTGTTTTAGCCCAGTTTAAATAATCTGTTTTAGCCCAGTTCAAATAATCTGTTTTAGCTGAGTTTAAATAATCTGTTTTAACCCAGTTTAAATAATCTGTTTTAACCCAGTTTAAATAATCTGTTTTAGCCCAGTTTAAATAATCTGTTTTAGCCCAGTTCAAATAATCTGTTTTAGCTGAGTTTAAATAATCTGTTTTAACCCAGTTTAAATAATCTGTTTTAGCCCAGTTTAAATAATCTGTTTTAGCCCAGTTTAAATAATCTGTTTTAACCCAGTTTAAATAATCTGTTTTAGCCCAGTTTAAATAATCTGTTTTAGCCCAGTTCAAATAATCTGTTTTAGCTGAGTTTAAATAATCTGTTTTATTCCAGTTTAAATAATCTGTTTTAGCCCAGTTCAAATAATCTGTTTTAGCCCAGTTCAAATAATCTGTTTTAGCCCAGTTCAAATAATCTGTTTTANATATATATATATATATATATATATATATATATATAATTTCACTTAGCAAAAAGGAAAATTGAATCCTATGTACAATGCAAATTAAGGTCAGTTTCAACATATTTTGTCCCAAAACCACATACAAACAAAACACATACCAACAAAACATAACAAAAATAAGATAAAGAAAAAAAAAATTTTTTTTTGAATAAACAAATTCCCGTATTATAAACCAAGTTGATAATGTAGCGTTTTGAAATAATTATTTGTTATTTTAACTACACCCTCTGTAAATTCACTAATAAGTTTTGGAAGTTTTATATGGAGAAAATATCTCCAATACTATCACTTATATTCAGTGTTTACAGGAATTATCTAGGTTCTTTGAAAGAGTACAGTGAATTGAAATACCTTATTAATAACGTGAACTGAGACCAGATAAAGATTGAACAACCATTTAATTTGAAAAACCTAAGAACACAGACAGATAAGACAGTTTGAAAGTTTGATGTAAACACAATTAATATTCTTAAACATGTTGAGGATGTTAAAGATAGTTTAATTGTGAGTTTTAACGGACCGTAGCATATGTTTTAATGACTAGGGAAGTTAGTTAATTTAGTTAACCTAGTTAGGACTTTAAGAGTCAATTTAGGGCTAATTTGAGTTGGAATGGGATTTAGTTTTGGCTTAATTTAGTTTGGAAGAATTAAGCTTTATCAAAGCAAACCTCTCGATCAGAAAGTGGTGTTCGCTCACTGAAAGGTGAACGCTCCTGGATCTGGCAGGCGTTGGTTTCTCCACGAGCTGAGGCTGGAGTCCCCAGACTCGGAGTGGTGGTCCAGGAAGGCGTGGCCGCCGAGGACCTCGCCGGACAGTCCGTGGATACGTCCCGGTCAGCAAGGGAGGCATTTCAGCAGGCATGCTGAATTCATTTCTGATCTTCCCGTGGTGAGGGAGAGACTGAGAGGCCTTGTTCAAAGCTGATGAAGGTTCAGCTCAGATAGCAGCATAGCAGCTCCAACTGCTTTCAGGCTGTAGCTCAGACCAAGACTCTATGAGGCCTGGACAAGACCAGACAAGACTGACAAAACTCGTACCGGAACGGAGTATTAGTTTTGAGACGAGTTATCTTAAATTTAACCAATCAGAAGATATTAAGTGTACCAATCAGAACTGAGTTAGTGGAGTTGTGAATCGTTCTGANAGTTTAAATAATCTGTTTTAACCCAGTTTAAATAATCTGTTTTAGCCCAGTTTAAATAATCTGTTTTAACCCAGTTTAAATAATCTGTTTTAGCCCAGTTTAAATAATCTGTTTTAGCCCAGTTCAAATAATCTGTTTTAGCTGAGTTTAAATAATCTGTTTTAACCCAGTTTAAATAATCTGTTTTAGCCCAGTTCAAATAATCTGTTTTAGCCCAGTTTAAATAATCTGTTTTAACCCAGTTTAAATAATCTGTTTTAGCCCAGTTTAAATAATCTGTTTTAGCCCAGTTCAAATAATCTGTTTTAGCTGAGTTTAAATAATCTGTTTTATTCCAGTTTAAATAATCTGTTTTAGCCCAGTTCAAATAATCTGTTTTAGCCCAGTTCAAATAATCTGTTTTAGCCCAGTTCAAATAATCTGTTTTAGTCCAGTTTAAATAATCTGTTTTAGCCCAGTTCAAATAATCTGTTTTAGCCCAGTTCAAATAATCTGTTTTAGCCCAGTTCAAATAATCTGTTTTAGCCCAGTTCAAATAATCTGTTTTAAGCATCTGTTTCAGTTTTGTAAAGAAATTTGTTTCCATCCATCCCGTCTCCGGTGCCTTGTGTCTCAGGTTTTGTCTCCGGTCTTTCTGTGTTTTGATCAGGAGGACAGACGCTGTCTGAGACGGGGACCTCTCAGCTCTCAGCTTGTATTTACTGACTGGTTCTGGACGTTTAGCAGCTGCCTTCTACATGTCGTCTGGATTTTAAAGCGTTCATGCCTGAAATGGACAGAACACTTCATTACAGCTGCAGTAAACAACGCCTGTAATGCCTTAAACCCTTCAGCCAGCCCTGACTGCTGCCTCTTCATTAGAGCCCTCTCAGTGTGTTGTTATTGGCTCTAACTGCTGCAGATTTCTATCGCAGGTCGGATAATTCAATAAGCATGAGGGCTCCCAGCCTCAGGTTGCGTTATGGTTAATGTAATACTGATTTAATGTGCATTTATGGGAAAAATCTGGAAGATATGCAGATAAACACAAGCTGGAATCAACAAATTTATTCCTTAGACACAGAAAGGAAACAAGAGAGATGTGTACAAACTCCACCTCACGTCCTTCACAATGAAACGCTCTAATGCAGAACAGGCAAAGGGGAAGTTCAGGACATTTCTGTCTGAAACGGATCGTTATGAGGCTAACGAGAAGCTCTCTGTAACCAGAACATCCAGGAGGCTGTGAGGAGACCTTCAAGGAGACACTTCCTGTTTCCGCTGTTCTGTCGTAGACCTGCTGCTGTTTGGATCCTGGTTCTGGTCCATGACCTGGTTCGGTCCAATCAGCTGTCAGACAGCTGGTCTCACATTAGAACCTGGAACTATTTTGGAGTTCCTGTTGGACTCAGTAAGTCCTGTTGGGTTAGAACCAGTCCAAACCATCAGCCCTCCACCCCCGTGCTCACAGCTGAGATCAGCTGATTGTTTTGTATTTGTACGTTTTTATATAAAACAACATCAGATGGCACTAACTTGTCCTCCAGCACTAATGTAAGGAACCTTGGTGTTACTCTGGACCAGGATCTGTCCTGTAACTCTAATATTGTCACTATCAGACTAAATCAAACCTAAAGAGCGCTTGTGGACGAACCAGGGTTTATTTGTTAAAGAAACATGCTTTTCCATTTGCTGAAAATGTAAACTTTTTGGAGATGCCTGACAGCGACACATGTTCCTAGGACTGTTCCCTACTGCTAAAGTTTAGCTTTTAACTCCTAAAGCTGTCAGAGGTCAGGCTCCATCTTCTATTAGAGATCTTCTTGTTCCAGATGTCAGCAGAACACAAGTTTTCTTGTGGACTAATTATCATTTTATAATGAATCTTATTTATTTATAGCTGAATTGTTGTCCTGAATCTGGACCTGAATGATCTTTATTTGTTGCTTTGATGTGACCTGGAACTTTAGAGAGAAACTGATTTAAATAGAATTAATTCGGTTTTAGTTGTTTTATTTCCCAAATTTAACCCAAAGTTTGTTTTTGCGCAGTTTAAACTAAAAGCATCAATCAGAGAAGGAGCTGCAGTCTGATTTAAAGTGATTACAACCCATACAGTAATCAGCAAAAGGCTTTCCTACCAGTCGTCTCCTTCACGCTGACCTTTGACCTGCTGTGTGAGCAGCTCAGACTGAGTACTAACATGTTTTATTAACCCTTTTGTTCTGTAATCAGGGGCAGTTTAACCCTTTCACTCCTGAATACACATCCAGCTGCAGGAATCAGTCAGCTAATCACCACCGAATAAATCCTGAGATGCTTCACAGCCACCAGCGGAAAATCCTGGCTTTTAACTCCGTTCACTCTCATTTCCTCGGCTCTGGAGGAGCAGGCAGATATCTGAAATCCATCCTGTTTCTCTTCAGGTAAATCAGTGGTGAAATGCGAGCGCTGCACCGTGAGGAGGGGAACTCTAGGATAAAGTTCCTGAGTGCTGCTTTGTGGCAGAACCAGTTGATTTTCTGGACCTTCAGAGGATCCGGTTTCTGTCCGTCAGACTCTTTAACTCTGCTGAACTTGTCAGCGTGTTTCTGAGGCGTTCTCCACGTCTGAATGAGAGCAGACTAACGAGCTGCTCTCTAATTAATGTGACAACAGAACAAACAGCTAAAGCTGTTAAACCACTGCAGCTGTGTGTGCTCCAGGGAGGAGACCAGCAGGATGGAGGCTTAAAGCTGCAACAGTTCAGGTGTCACCCCAGGCTCCACCTCCACGCTCTAATCAGCTGGTTTCAACAACAAAATGTGAAAACAAGTGAAGTGTGTGTGTGTGTGTGTGTGGGGGGGGGGGGGCCAATCATCAGGACAGACGACAGGACAGATTTATCTCAGAGCCCTAAGCTTCTTAGCTGCAGGTTCAACACCTCCAACAGTCTCTGTCAACAGTCGTTACAGCCCCCACTACACACACACACACACACACACACACACACACACACACACACATACACACACACA
>SSNR01000311.1:82741-102981 GCA_006937965.1 Callopanchax toddi | reverse complement strand
TAACGTGAACTGAGACCAGATAAAGATTGAACAACCATTTAATTTGAAAAACCTAAGAACACAGACAGATAAGACAGTTTGAAAGTTTGATGTAAACACAATTAATATTCTTAAACATGTTGAGGATGTTAAAGATAGTTTAATTGTGAGTTTTAACGGACCGTAGCATATGTTTTAATGACTAGGGAAGTTAGTTAATTTAGTTAACCTAGTTAGGACTTTAAGAGTCAATTTAGGCTAATTTGAGTTTGGAAGAATTAAGCTTTATCAAAGCAAACCTCTCGATCAGAAAGTGGTGTTCGCTCACTGAAAGGTGGACGCTCCTAGATCTGGCAGGCGTTGGTTTCTCCACGAGCTGAGGCTGGAGTCCCCAGACTCGGAGTGGTGGTCCTGGAAGGCGTGGCCGCCGAGGACCTCGCCGGACAGTCCGTGGATACGTCCCGGTCAGCAAGGGAGGCATTTCAGCAGCATGCTGAACTCATTTCTGATCAGTCCCGTGGTGAGGGAGAGACGAGAGGCCTTGTTCAAAGCTGATGAAGGTTCAGCTAAGATAGCAGCATAGCAGCTCCAACTGCATTCAGGCTGTAGCTCAGACCAAGACTGAGACTGTATGAAGACTCGACAAGACCGTCAAGACAAGACTAGCAAGACAAGACTGACTTGTACCGGAACTGAGTATTAGTTTTGAGACGAGTTATCTTAAATTTAACCAATCAGAAGATGTTAAGTGTTCTAATCAGAACTGAGTTAGTGGAGTTGTGAATCGTTCTGATTGGACAAGGGACTGTGAGGGAGTTACCAAGTCACATGACTTCCGCCCGTTAAGACTCACATTATAATGTAGAAAATGCATGAAAATAGCAGAGAAGCATTATAACACTTTGAGTGTGAGTGTGTAGGTGACCCTGAACAGGAACAACCAGAGAATGTTCTGTAAACAAGAGATTACAGTTGGAACACCAGTCTGTGGTGTTAAAGAAGAGACTCCTTTACAGAGAGTGTTTTATTAGACCAGTTAGTGTCCAGTTAAGGTCATCTGGGAGATGGACACTTGAAAGTGGACAGTAGGACACCTGTAGGAATCTTGATTCAGGTTAAACATAATCCAAGAGTGATTGTATTCCAAGTTATTGGGAAAAAGATGGATTATTGTTGTGATGGTCAACAGAGGGCAAAGGTCAGAGGATGTAGCCTATTTGGTGAGGCTACAATAATAACAAAGTTAATAAAAATAGCAATTACGAGTACAAAATAAATACATAAAAATAAAATCTGAAAAATAAATAAATAAAATAATTTGAATTACAAACCCCAAATTTATATACTAACAGTTGGAGGGGACTACTCAGAGAAATCAGTTAACCTTTCAAAAAAATCTAGAAAGGGGGACCACTGTTTATAAAATCTATTTACAGATCCACATATAGTGTATCTGATTTTTTCTAAGTCCAAACTGTGCAGTATGTCTTTAACCCATTGTATGGAGGGGGGGGTGCAGAGTTCTTCCCCTTAAGTAAAATGGCTCTTCTAGCTAGTAATAATGAAAACTTAAACACTCTGAGTTTAGAGTTTGGCAAGTCAGAATCAAAGTCAAAGTAAAAAAAAAAAAAAAAAGCATGAATGTCTGCTGGATTCTGATTGGTTAAAAACATTTAAAAAATTAATTAACATTAGGATCTGTCTCAGGTTCACCTGAACTTCAGTTCAAGAACTGACCCTAATCAGAACCTAGGATCAGAATCAGAATCAAAAATCAGAATCAGAACCAAGGATCAGGATCAGAACCAATCAGAAACTGATCAACCATCAGCCTCAGTCTGATTCCTTCTCCATCCTGTTTGGGAGTTCTCTTTCCTCTGAGCCGAACCGGTTCGGAGCTCTTTGGGCCGAACCAGGTCTGTGATCCAGATGTTTCTCGTCTCAGGTCCAGATGTTCTGACCTCTGCAGGTCTCCAGCAGCATTTTGACAGATCAATATAAGATCAGGTCATCAGTTTGCATAACTGACTCAGAACCGCTCTGGGCCCTACTGGACCTGATTGTTCTGCAGATAGAGAATCACAGACCAGCCTCCCGCCGTCGGACTCATTTGGTTCTGATTCGTCACATGTGGTCCGACTTACTGGGTTTGCCAACTTTCATTTAGATGGAACCAGTTCTGCTGAACCCAGAGTCAAATTCTACACAAATACATGTTTCTTTAGGTGAACTCGCTCTGTTCGGGTCCGGTAGAGTTCGGGTGGCCTCGGAAATAAAACGTATTAATCTGAAATGGACTCACTTTACCAGGTTTTAGGACTTCTGTAAAAGGTTCTGATTCATTTGACTTCAGAATCAAATACTACTTATTTACAGAAACTTTTTCCTTCAAGCAGTCCTGAATGAAAAACTCACCTGTACTCACCTAAACTCACCTGTACTCACCTGTACTCACCTGTACTCACCAGTATTTACATGTGCTCACCTGTAGTCATCTGCACTCAATTGTATTGTAGCCTCACCAAATAGGCTACATCCTCTGACCTTTGACCTCTGTTGACCATCACAACAATAATCCATCTTTTTCCCAATAACTTGGAATACAATCACTCTTGGATTATGTTTAACCTGAATCAAGATCCCTACAGGTGACCAACTGTCCACTTTCAGGTGTCCATCTCCCAGATGACCTTAACTGGACACTAGCTGGTCTAATAAAACACTCTCTGTAAAGAAGTCTCTTCTTTAACACCAAATGACTGGTGTTCCAACTGTAATCTCTTGTTTACAGAACATTCGCCTGTGCTCCTGCTCCAAGGACATCCACACACTCACACTCAAAGTGTTATAATGCTTCTCTGCTATTTCATGCATTTCTACCATTATAATGTGAGTCTTAACGGGCGGAAGTCATGTGACTTGGTAACTCCCTCACAGTCCCTTGTCCAATCAGAACGATTCACAACTCCACTAACTCAGTTCTGATTGGTACACTTAATATCTTCTGATTGGTTAAATTTAAGATAACTCGTCTCAAAACTAATACTCCGTTCCGGTACGAGTTTTGTCAGTCTTGTCTGGTCTTGTCCAGGCCTCATAGAGTCTTGGTCTGAGCTACAGCCTGAAAGCAGTTGGAGCTGCTATGCTGCTATCTGAGCTGAACCTTCATCAGCTTTGAACAAGGCCTCTCAGTCTCTCCCTCACCACGGGAAGATCAGAAATGAATTCAGCATGCCTGCTGAAATGCCTCCCTTGCTGACCGGGACGTATCCACGGACTGTCCGGCGAGGTCCTCGGCGGCCACGCCTTCCTGGACCACCACTCCGAGTCTGGGGACTCCAGCCTCAGCTCGTGGAGAAACCAACGCCTGCCAGATCCAGGAGCGTTCACCTTTCAGTGAGCGAACACCACTTTCTGATCGAGAGGTTTGCTTTGATAAAGCTTAATTCTTCCAAACTAAATTAAGCCAAAACTAAATCCCATTCCAACTCAAATTAGCCCTAAATTGACTCTTAAAGTCCTAACTAGGTTAACTAAATTAACTAACTTCCCTAGTCATTAAAACATATGCTACGGTCCGTTAAAACTCACAATTAAACTATCTTTAACATCCTCAACATGTTTAAGAATATTAATTGTGTTTACATCAAACTTTCAAACTGTCTTATCTGTCTGTGTTCTTAGGTTTTTCAAATTAAATGGTTGTTCAATCTTTATCTGCCTCAGCTTCACATTATTAATAAGGTATTTCAATTCACTGTACTCTTTCAAAGAACCTAGATACCTTCAATAAATATTAGCTATTATCAGAGTTAAATGACAGTTTATCACTTTCATTATAAACATAAAATAAGCTAATGTTATTGAAGAGGGTGTAGTTAAAATAACTAATAGTTATTTCAAAACGCTACAGTATTTACTACACTAAGCTGAACTCACCTATACTTACATATATTTACCTGCACTAATCTGTACTCACCTGTACTTTTACATTTTATATTTAATATGTTGCGAACAGAAATGGCACTCATTAAATGGAATCAATCAATCAATCAATCAATCAATCAATCAATCAATCAATCAATCAATCAATCAATCAATCAATCAATCAATCAATCAATCAATCAATCAATCAATCAAACCAGGACCAGGATGAGCCTTGTTTAACCCTTTAACACTGTTTGTATCCTATCTGACTCACACATTTCTCTGTCTTTTAACAAGATTTGTATTTTTCTCAAACAGCTGTTGAATTGAATCCTATGCAGGTTTTCTGCCCTCTGGTGGATGATTTAAGTATTGAAGTTGGCAAGTGCAAATTTTATTTAGTTTTATTACTGCTGCATTATGATATAATTACACAATAAATGTATTATTAAAGTATTTTAGTTATATTAAAATTGGCAAACAAATGTTTCAAACTTTTAAACGTCTGTGTTTTCTAATTATTATGTCGTGTGTCAGGATTTAAAGGGTTGAGCATCTCTTTCTCAGGACATTACTAGCAGCAGGACATGTTCTAGATACATTCACAGATACACACAAAGAAAGACACAATGAAACACATCAGATAACAGCAATATCAGCAATCAGATTAAAATCTAAATTCAATTAATCATCGATTATAAAGTGCTATCATAAAAATTTCCAAAATAACAAAATGCCAACAATTAGGGTGTGCTCAGATGGACTCACTCCTGATCCTGTCCATCTTTGTCTCCTATAAAGAATCTCATACTTCCATCTCTGCTACTTCCAGTTCTGCCTCCTGTCTTCTCCTCTAGCCAGTCTCTAGACCAGAGGTACTCAACTACAAACCTGAAAGGACAAGGTCCCTATTCAAGAAGGAGTCCGTCTGAGTAGCTCCACTTCCTGGAGCAGCGCGAGAGATGCAGTGGCGATTTGCGGTGGATGCTATGAAATATTAACAGCTTGGGAGGGGGGAGGCACGCAATCGATCTGTGTGTATGGGGGGGGGGGGTTACATTGTAGCACCCTGCAGTAGCTCCACTTCCTGAAGCTGTCGTGGGAGGCGCATGGTTTTATGAAATATCGACAGCTTTGGGGACACAGTAATTGGCTCAACATCCAGAAATGGGAGGCTCACGGCGTATGCTCTAGACCGTACAGCATCACTGGTCTCACCAGTCTTCTAAACCTTACCTTTCATTCTTGCAGAAACTCTTTTATCACACATCAACACTGATACTTTTTTTCTCCATCCATTCCAATCTGCTTGAACACGTTTCTTCACCTCTTTTCCACACTGTCTCTGAACTTTTGAACCTAAGTACCTAAAATCCTCCACCTTCTTAAGCTCTGACCCCCATAACCTTACTGTTCCTCTTGGGTCCCTCTCATTCACACCCACACGAGAGGGACCCAAGTGGAACAGTCTTGTCTCGTGGTTCATTCAGTAAAGCAACCAGAGGATTTGGTGAAATGACCAGGGTTTCATGTTTGGGCCAATAATGGAGGATTGTAGGGGTCATTGATCATTTTCTCAAAAAACAAAACCCCTAAAATTACAGAATGCAGGATTACTTCTGGGATTTTAGAATGGTTTTAATGGAACTTTTTTGCCTTCCAGTGACTTCACAGGGTAGTAAATTTTTATATTGACGCTGCACAAAAACTATTAATGCATTAAAGTTTATATTCTGGAAAATTTTTAACATATCCAAAACATCTTCCAGCTACTTTTTGGTAACTACGGTTTTGTGTTTTACATCAAAATGCGTGCACTATTTAATCAAACTTTATTTCAAAAAGAGTCAAGAGTCTTTGTTACAAAAAAATGTGTCCTATGCAAAATTATGATAAAAGATGGAGAGGGAAAATGAGCAGAAATGGACAAAAATGTCCTGAATGATGCATGATGGTTAAAGCTGCTTCGCAATCATGGAAGAACGTTTTGGGTTTTGCAGGAACATCTCAGGTTCCATCTCTGTTTGGACACGTTGATCTGTCTTTCCTATCAGAACTGTGGAACAGGGACTTCATGGTCTCCTTGGCTCCTGTTGTGGAGTCCTCCAGAGAACCGTCTGAGTCTCCTGCTGCCAGATTATTTATTCTGCTCAGTTTAAAGTGGCGACTGTAGAAGAAGCAGGAAACAAAGAGTCATTCTTAGACTGGGTGTGAACTGGTTCCAGGACCACTTTCACGTAAACTTCACCCAGT
Source organism: Callopanchax toddi (assembly GCA_006937965.1). Classification (NCBI taxonomy): domain Eukaryota; kingdom Metazoa; phylum Chordata; class Actinopteri; order Cyprinodontiformes; family Nothobranchiidae; genus Callopanchax; species Callopanchax toddi. The sequence goes on along the minus strand of SSNR01000311.1, from coordinate 96,822 downwards.
GGACAAACTGCAGATCCATCATGGTTCTGACTGTCGGCAGCATTAGGCTGAGTCTCTGAGCACTCAGACTCCTCTTCATCATCTTCATCACTTTAGACTGAAACACACTCATCTAAGCACCTATGACATCATCAGGATATATGAATACTAAGCAAGTCCCTCATGGACAGCACCCTGGATGGTCCTGATTCTGGGTCTGATTCTGATTATGGTTTGGTTCTGGTCCTGGCCCTAGTCTTGGTCCTGGTCCTGGTTTTGGTTCTGGTCCAGGTCCAGGTCCAGGAGAAGGACTTGCCTGGACTAATTACCACCTGATTAATCAGCGTGTCAGACGATGACATCATCATCCGCCTCCCTCTGAGCTGTGATGTCACTCTGGGCTCGTTTTGTTTTCTTCTCACTGGTTCCTTTGTTTGTTTTGGTGGCTGCCAGCTTCTCCTCCACCAGCGGCCCATTACGGCCCGGTTCTGACACACTGTTTGCTTTGCAAGACTTAATTATCAGAACCGTTTACTGGACCTGCAGCTGGGCTCAGATCTGTGATTCCTCTCAGAGTTTCCAGGACCGACCTCAGGGGGCGCTAAACACCTCCACCGCTGCCAGATGGGCGTCCTCCAGAACCTTGAGTTTCTTTAGGGTCCAGAAGATCCAGATCTGGTGCTCTGACCCGCCTGTGCTGCAGACAAGTTGGTCTCCTGGTGATTCAGGAGATCAAACTGGTCCAGGATAATGGAGCAATCAGTGACCTGGGTCACTGGTCATCATGTAGCTCTGCAGGGACTGGGTGAGCAAATGGATCAGACACAATCTGAAGGTCCTGAGCGTGAGCAAGAGGAGGTCTGAAAGGCTCAGTTCAGGAGGAGGAGGAGGAGGTCTGGAGGGCTCAGTTCAGGAGGAGGAGGTCCAGAGGGCCCGGTTCAGGGAGAGTCCACGCTGACTCAGAGGCTTCTGGGTTCCATCTGCTCTGTGGTGGCAGGAGAAGGTCACATGAAGGTTGATGGGACCCTTTCAGGTCCTAAACAGGATTAATGTGCTGAAGTGTGATCAGAACACTTAAACAGTAATTACAGGGACTTCACGTGCACACACAGGACGTGCACGTCGTCTGAGTGCACGTCAGGGTGTTTCTGGACAGATTCCAGCTGAGCGTCAAGCGAACAAAACGCTCCGACTGTCCAGGATTTTCCAGCTCCCTCCTGGATCTGTGTGTGTGTGTGTGTGTGTGTGTGTGTGTGTGTGTGTGTGTGTGTGTGTGTGTGAGTGCGTGCATGTGTGTGTGTGTGCGTGCGTGTGTGTGTGTGTGTTTTCCTTCGTATTTTCTCATCGCCAGCTTGTCTCAGAGCAGATTAAACACAGCTGAGAATGTTGGTGTAGGCCTGCAGAGCAGCATCCTGGGGGAATATCCAGGAACCGCGAGTCCGGACTTGGCTCGGCCCAGGACGGCTGAGAGCTGCCATGCAGCCGGGTCGGGGGTTCAGGTGGGTCGGCTGGGAGGGCCCGGAATCTGGAGGTTATTTAAAATGATCTATTAAACCCCTGAACTCTAATCAGGGTCGCTATGACACTGACAGCCATGATTTAGCTCCAAATCAGCAGCGCTGGATGGGAGGGACCAGGAGGGACCAGAAAGGACTGGGTCAGAGCTGAATGGGAGGGATCAGGATGAACCATGAGGGACTGGGTCAGAGCTGGATGGGAGGAACCAGGAAGTACCAGAAGGAACCAGGAAGCACTGGGCTGGAGCTGGATGGGAGGGACCAGGAGGAACCATGAGAAACTAGGAGGGACCAGGATGGAATAGGAGGAACCAGAAGGGACCAGGAGGAACCATGAGAAACCAGGAGGGTTCAGGAGGAACCATGAGAAACCAGGAGGGACCAGGAGGAACCATGAGAAACCAGGAGGGACCAGGATGGAATAGGAGGGACCAGGAGGAACCATGAGAAACCAAGAAGGACCAGGTGAGAATAGGAGGAACCATGAGGGACCAGGAGGTACTAGTTGGAGCTGGATTGGAGGAACAAACCAGAAGGGACCAGGAGGGACCAGGACAGCACTGGATGAGTGGGACCAGGAAGGACAAGGAATTATTCAGTCAGAACTGGCTAGGAGGGACCTGGATGGACCAAAAAGAAGCAGATTAGAACTGGATGGGATGGACCATGAGGGACCAGGAATGACCAGGAGGATCCAGGAGGGACAGGTTCAGAGCTGGATGGGAGGGATCATGAGGAACCTGGAGGGACTGGGTCAGAAGTGGACAGGAGGGACCAGGAGGTACAAAGTCAGAACTGAAGTTAAGTGTTTTGGTTCTAAAAGGCACTCTATGTACATTTTTCATATATTTATATGGGGCGTGTAGCTCAGTTGGTAGAGTGGCTGGCAACTGGAGGGTCACCAGCTCAATCCCCAGCTCTGTCTGGGTTACATTGTCATTGTGTCCTTGGAGACACTTCACCCACCTTGCCTACTGGTGGTAGTCAGAGGGACCTGGTGGTGCCGGTGCATGGCATCCTCTGTCAGTGTGCCCCAGGACAGTTGAGGCTACAATGTAGTTTATCACCACCAGTGTGTGAATGGGTGAATGACTGTCGTGCTGTACTTTGGGGAGTGTAGAACACTCTAGAAAGCGCTCTATAAATACAGGACATTTAGCATTTAAAACTTTTTCTTGAGCCAGTAGGCTGTTCATCTTCAAGAACCTCATGAAGACCCAGCTCTTCAGAGAACATCTTCTAGACTAGCACCTATCTTCACCTACTCCTCTGTACTCTCTTCATGCACTTCTTTCCCTCTTAATAAACCATATTTCTGTCTGCATGCACATATCATCTGCAAGAAGGAGCTCTTAAAGGGCAGCTCGGGTTCTCTTGTAACCAAGTCAAATTCCTGATTGGCAGGATGCTGCCTTTCTGGCCAATAAAGTGATTCTGATTCTGATTTACTCTATCCTGTTCTTTTCCTTCATGGTCACCTCAGAGACTATGTTCTACCGTTTAAGTAGTTTGTTTAGGGTCAGGGTTAGGGTTAAGTTGTTTGTTAGCAATGGTAACTTCTTGGTTACAATATCATTTGTAAGTCACTTTGGTTAAAAGCGTCTAGCAAATATATAATAAACATAATATGACCCTTTACAGGGTTAATGAAAAGTCACTCAGCTCCATCTGCTGCTTGTGTCCAGAATACCACGTTTGCAACTTCTGAGTCTCTGGTCCGGTGCCCCTGAAGTCTCACAAAATCACATATCTTGTGAGGGTTAGGCTAACCCAATGTGGCTAGCTGTTATGCTAGCACCAGAGTGTTTTTAGCTCATGATCCTGATTTTTCCATCTCTCCCTGCTTGAACACAGCTGATTTCTTTGAATGAGTGATGAACCGCTCCAGTAGAAAGTAATGAAGGCTGAGGAGACAACAGTTAGATTTAGATGTTTCTGAGCAGAAACAATGGTGCTAACGTTTTTACGACAGTGATTTAAAACGGACACTAGGGGGTGCTAAAAACAAGTAAAAACTGCATAGTATGCCTTTAAGATGTTTTGGTTTTTAAGGTGTTTTCTTTCTTTAGGGTTAAGGATTATACTGATCCTTACAAATGATGTAACTTTTCACACTCTTAATCCAGCAGATTAACAATATATGGTTCAACTGTTTAGTTGTGATTTTCCCTCTGAACTTCAGATCCAGCTGATTGGTTTACAGCTTCTGTTACATCATTGAGTTCAGTGTCTCCTTCCTGCTGCTGTTTGAGGAGGAAGATCCTGACGGTGCAATAAGTCCAGCAGCTGGAGCTAATAACAGCTGCTGAGGCCTGTAAAAGCTTTATAAGTTCTAGTAAAAAAAACAGGATCAATCTACAAGGATTAGTCCTGAAAACACAGATCAGATGTTTACTGTCAGACCGAGGAGGTCGTGTCTTCTGTCTCAGCAGCTCAGTGGGTGGACAGGCAGGGTGTCAGAGTGCCCACACAGAATCACAGCTGCACATTGAGCCTTTTACTACAGTTGTAAAGTGCTCCCATCACAAAATAAGAGCATGTAATGGCAGGAGAGCAGAAATCCAAGCAGCACTCGGTGCAGCCGTCCAATCCAAACACCCACCATCGATTTGGCAAACACCTTCTGAGTGAGAGAGCTTTACGAGAATCTGAGCTGAATTAACAAACTGAAACAAGGCTGCAAAGAAAACACGCTGCTGGAGTTCAGCTGGTAGGGGAGGGTCTGCCTAAAAAATTATGTTCAGGTTTATTAAACTCAGGATGATAAAGTTCAGGTTTATTAATCCAGCTTCATTAAGTTCAGGTTTAAAAAGTTCCACTTTTTATCATTCAGGTTTTTAAAGGCCAGTTTTGTATTGTTACATTTTGAAAAAATTAATCTTTATAAATTTCTCCTTGTTAAGGTTTAGGGTTATAAAAATAATCTTTGCAAAGTTTATGTTTTAAAGTTAGGGTTTATTGACTTAGCATTTTAAAGTTCAGCTTTGTAAAGTTTAAGTTTATAAAGTTGATCTTTATCAATTTAAGTTCAGGTTTGTTAAACTCAGATTTATAAAAGTTCAATTTTTAAAGTTCAGGTTTATAAAGTTCAGGTTTACAGGATCAGGTTTATAAAGTTCAGGTTTATAAAGTTCAGGTTTACAGGATCAGGTTTATAAAGTTCAGGTTTACAGGATCAGGTTTATAAAGTTCAGGTTTACAGGATCAGGTTTATAAAGTTCAGGTTTACAGGATCAGGTTTATAAAGTTCAGGTTTATAAAGTTCAGGTTTATAAAGTTCAGGTTTATAAAGTTCAGGTTTACAGGATCAGGTTTATAAAGTTCAGGTTTATAAAGTTCAGGTTTACAGGTTCAGGTTTATAAAGTTCAGGTTTACAGGTTCAGGTTTATAAAGTTCAGGTTTATAAAGTTCAGGTTTATAAAGTTCAGGTTTACAAGTTCAGGTTTATAAAGTTCAGGTTTACAAGTTCAGGTTTATAAAGTTCAGGTTTACAGGTTCAGGTTTAGGATCCAGCCCTGAGACCCATGTGTTGACTTTTCCCTGACAGCAGTCTGACAGGCAGGATCAGCTGATGTCTGAGGTCGTCACCTCACTCACACAGACACCTCTCTAGAAGCAGCCCTGGACCTGAGGCTTTGGGGGTCTGGAGTTTGTTAAAATCAGGACCCCCCTCCTCCTTGTTGTATTTACTCCCCCCGCAGGTCTTTTTCCAACATTAAAACCTAAAAACGGGAGTTTCCACGTGAGTCAGAGCAGATGCTGCAGAGTGATGGTTCCTCTCTGGGTTCTGATCCATAGATGACCTGACTGATGGGATACTTTCTCCCTTCACTCAGTCTTACAGGTGTCAGAAACTCAGCGTGCTGCATCCGTCTGAGAGCATTAACACTCATTGCTTTTTACTCCTTTCAGGACAGTTCTCATAAAAGCTGCTGTTTAACAGGAAACTGGAGCTAATAAATCACACTGAGGTTAACTCATAAAACACATGTGGACAAGTGAAAACGTCCCGGAGACGGAGGAATCTTAATGAGGTCGTTTGGAGCCCACCGTCCTTCGATGAATGACCCGTCCTGTCACACTGCTGGAGTGGAGACGTGGACTCTCCCTGATAGCTCTGCTTGTTGAAAAGCTTTCCTTAAGTGGATCAAAAAATCCCAGGGAGAGATATCACATGTCCGCTGGAAACCAGAGCCCAGGTTTTCATGCAACACTTAATCCTTTTTTCCATCATGAACCTAATGCATGCAGGTTTTTATCTCAGGAAATACAGAACGTCTGTGATTTGTGACCAGAGAAATGAAAGTGCAGCAGGGAGTTTATAAAGAACGAGTGTTTTCCTAAAACGTCTGTTTCCAGGAGAGTCGGAATTAAAAACAGAAAGGAATCAATTTCAGTTCATTTAGCCGAGACAAAAGATAAAGCTGAAAAATGTTCCAGTTGTACTTTCAAATATCAGTCTTTACCTTTGACCTTTTGTTTGTTTCAGCTTTTCTAATAAATCTGTGGACTCTGAGGTTCTGGTTGGGCTTGGGATGTTCTGGTGCTCAGAACGTGCAGAACAGTGAATCAAACATCAGCTTGTTGTATTTAGAAGCCAGTTTTCTTGTTTAATTTCATTTCTGTGTAAATCACACTTATTTCATCAGTGAGATTTCTGCCTCTGATTTTTATCTCTTTACAGTCTAAAGAAAATCAAATGATAACTGAAGTTGCAGAAATGTTTGAATGCTGAGTGCTGAAAACTGCTGAAGGGCTATAGCTGAACTGTTATTATTCGCTGTTTATTTGTGACAATTTCAAACAGGGGTGGCCAAACATTTCAAGATGAGAACCAAAATCTCCCATATAAATGTTTTTTTAAAAGTCAAAATTTGTTTTGCTGTAATTTTTTATTTGTACAATTCAATGCAATCTTTTAATGAACAAAACAGTTTTTTAATGTAGAGAAGGATCAGTAGATCTATGTAGATCCCAGACATCAAAAGGATTTAAATTATTATGAAATAGCATCCAAATAACTGAATCTGATTGGTTGATTGTTTTTAGATTCAAGAAATAAAATGTTCATCCATTATCAACAACAAGAGCTAACGGAGCCCGCTATCTGCTTCATAGACGTCAGTGAAGGTTTGTGGTTCTGTTTAGCAGGAAGTTAAATGAATGTGTCGATGTCAGTAAACTGAACTTCATCTTTTATATTTTGAAAAAAAAATCTGCATTTTCCTTAAGCGTCGCATTATTACGGATCTGAACATCAAAATGCTTTAAAAGTTCATCAACAGCCTGCTGGAGGACTCAGTTCTATCATTCTAGAAAAGCAGCTGAGGGCCAAACAGATTCACTCCAACGGCCACAAGTTGTCCCTGGGCTGCACTTTGGACATGCCTGATTTAAAGATTAAGAAACAAAAAACATAACATAGTGACTGCTTTAGTAAGAGCTTACGTAAGAAAACCTTGAAGAACAGAGGCAGAAAATTAGATGAAGGGAGGAAAAAACAGGAAAGAACAAAGTGAATAAACGGTTTAAAAACTGAACTCTGCTAAAGAGGCAGGTTGTGAAGAAACAAAAGAACCCAGAGACAGAAGGGACACGTCTAAAAGGACAAAATATATGATATGTTTGTCCTACAGAGGATCTGAAATGTCTAAACTCAGAGTGGAGTGATGAGTGGAGGACAGTTGAAATTTTCTGAAATTTTCATGAAACTTAAACTGTGATTTTAAAAAGCATCATAAGATCAGAAAGTGTTTTCACTGTGTGGTGATAGCTCTGCAGACATGTTTAACGTTTGAATCAGGTTTCTGGTTGAGGCAGGCTGAAATGGTTCAGAGTTGAAGAGCACAAAGTTTTGCTAAAAATCTGAAGCAGGTAAAGAATTCTTCATTCATTCACTGCAAAAACTGATTTCTAAGAAAGTAAAATAGCCTTGTTTTTAGACATTTTGTCTTATTTTTTGTCTAAAAAGAAATTATATTCTTACAGCCCTATTTGAAATAGGTTAAATCTTCTTAAATATGAGCAAAGAAAATCTGCCAATGGGGTAAGCAAAACTTGCTTGGCTAGATTCCTTAAAAATAGCAACATTTTCTGCATTTAGAACAATTCTCTAGTTTTAAGGAATCTAGCCAAGCAAATTTTGCTAACCCCATTGGCTGATTTTTATTTTTTTATTTTTTTGCTCGAATCTAGAAAATTTGACCATATTTAAGAAGATTTGACCTATTTCAAGTAGAGCCGTTAGAATATATTTTCTTTTTAGACAAAAATAAGACAAAATGTCTAAAAACAAGGCTATTTTACTTTCTTAGAAATCAGTTTTTGCAGCGTTTCCAGTCAGCCAAAACAACTGACATAAAGCTAAATATTTTTCAAAAGTTAAAAATATAATAATATCAAACTTCATAGTCAAAAAGTTCTGAATGAGCTGAATGTTTTGTTAATAAATAAAAAACTGTAGAAGAGGAAGAAGAGGTTCGGAAATTGTATAGAAGAAATGAATAGTAAGTCAGTCAGTCAGTAAGTAAGTAAGTAAGTAAGTAAAGTTTATTTATATAGCACCTTTCACAGAAAAAATCCCAAAGTGCTTCACAGAAAACAGAATCAAACATGATAAAACAAATAAAATTAATAAAACAAACAAAATATCATTACAAATCAAAATCATTAAACAACAACAAGAGAACACAAAATAGTTATTTAAAAGCAGTTTTGAATAATTGGGTCTTCAACTGCTTTTTAAAGGAGTCCAGACTGTCTATACAGCGTAAAACTAAAGGAAGGTCATTCCAAAGTCGCGGTGCAACAGACTGGAAGGAGCGATCACCTCGACTTTTAAATCTGGTCCTTGGAACTGTTAGGAGATTCTGGTCTGTGGACCTGAGAGCTCGGGTTGGAGCGTACGGCTTTATCAGTTCAGTAACATAAAGAGGAGCTTGACCATGTAGGGCCCTGAATAGGATGACTGTAGATTAAATGCTGATTCAGCATTCAACCAATTCTTATGGACAGAACAAAAGGTTTAATGAAAAGAAAACAGTAACTGTAATTTCCGTTGTGAAATGTGTTTTTATTATTTTTAACAGATGATAAATTCATCCAGCTGCTAAAGGAAATGTCCTGAACACAGTTTTTATCCTATAGAATACTTGTTTATTTTTGCAGCACTTTTTACTCTTTGAAGAACTAATGAGTTACAATTCAAATTATTTGCTAAGCTTAATTAAAATAATGTCCTCATTCAAAAACTCCTCATCCGCTCCATAGCATAGGTTATGTTACTCTTTGTATTTTTCCTTAGCAAAAAACTTTAAGTAATAAATCATTTTAATACAAATTGAACTATTTGCAACAGCTTTATTTTAGTTTGTTATTATATAACAGTATATGAGAAAAATAAAAATGGCCCTTCCCACCTCTGGTCCCCCAAGGGGCAGATATAGCTGGATGTGACAGGAATTTGATTATTGATTTCTTTACATCAGACCCATCCCTGAGGAGCAGCCGCTGCATCTGGACGGAGCCAGGAGGGAAACCGAGGGTTCAGCATCCTGAGAAACCTGAGGATTTTCTACGAGGAGTTAAAGGCATGAAAATAAAAACAGGAACGTTTAGAATCAAAATGTTTTTCTGTCTGAGCCGTTTGAATAAATCTGCCAGAGACGGAAAATCTTCCAGGATTTCCGATGAATTTTCAGATAAAGGTTATTTTTTATTCTAGCTGCTGTTGATGCTGCAGCTCCTCCTCAGCAGCGTTTTACTGCAGCTGGAATATTTAAGCTTCAGATAAACAGCCGCCGCCTTCGTGTGTCGGGGCTCTATTGAAGCCTCCTGAGCTGCACGGCCCTCATCATCCCTCTAATGCAAAGGTAATCACATGGATGTCACTCCCAGCCGCTGACAGGCCAATCGGCCATGAAAAACATCCTTTCAGCCTGTTTTTCTGCTCTCAGGTTTGATTTTCTCTCCTGTGAAGCTGCTGATGGACACTGATGGCTGAGGGCCCTCATTTCCCCTGAAAACATCGGGGCCCTGTCAGAGCTGTCAGAGCTGCACTCAGGAGCCCAAAGCATGCTGGGAAAGCTCTACAAGACATGTATTCCTACATATGTATTGTCCAAGGGTTTCTTTAACCTCACACTTTGGCAAATTTTCCTCAAACCACTTCTGGCCTTAAAACAACCAAGTGGAGGATTAGGATTAGTACCTTCACCCAAAACCAGCTTTATATGTGTCTGCTGCCCCCTGGTGGATGTTTTACGGCTGGAAAGGGAATATTTTATTTTTTAATTTCTGGTAAAATAATTTATGACTACATAAAAAAATACACACACACACACGCTCACACACACACACACACACACACACACACACACACACACACACACACACACACACACACACACATGTATACAGTCCTAATCCCTTTATAGGAGTGAGTGTCCATATTTGATCATTTGTGTAAATTTTGATTTGAAGCAACAAAATGTTCTAGAAGAAAGAAGTAAGTAAACATTTTTTGATTATAAATTATAAACATTTTTCATAAGTAAATAAAAAATTACAATAAATTGATTCAGCTTTTAAAAAATGAAAATTAAAAATGCACACAGAAAAGTAAAAAGTACAAACATTTTTTAAAGTTTAATAATTAAATAAAATACATGTAAAAATTAAAAGAACAAAAAGAAAAATGTCCTTAAAAACTCCAGTGGCGCTGAATGTCAGTGAGCTCCTTTAAGGGTTGAGGGCTTGAGTGATTTGATATGAATATGTATCATACAGGACAGTCTCCATATGAGTGGCCCTTCAGGGGCCCCTGGGAGGGAACAGATAGTCATCTTTGCTCCTGTGATTTGAGTCAACTTCACATTAGATAAATAATCCTGTATTGGAGAAAAACAGTCAGCACAAACAGAGGGACGTCATGACGATGAAGGGAAATGGTCCAGGATAATTCCTGGAAAACTGGAATCACTCTTTGTCACACTGTCACACCTTGCCTCTCCTTGCCTCCCTCGTTCTCCTCCTGCCTTACTCTATCTCACCTTGCTTCTCCCTGTCTAACGCTATTTCACCTGGGCTCACACTCAGTGCGTTTACATGCACATCAGAAAACTGAACTATTGCCTTAAATTGACAGAAGTTGTTTTTTTAATTGCATGTGGTCTGGCTGAAGAGGAACTGGATCTATTTAAGCTGAAACACCCAGATAATGCAGTAGAAGCTCAGTTTCCTCTGCATGTAAACAGCTCAGTTGAGCTGAGACCGGCTGGATGCTCAGATCGCGGAAGCAGCTATTTGTGTCTGATAGAAGTGATTTTAAACGCTAAGAAAACAACCGGAAGAACTCCAACATGAAAGGGCTCATCTCACCACCTATCGTAGTGGAGTGCAGTGAACTTCATTTGAGAGTTCGGTTTTCTAACGTACATGTAAACTAGGAGAAAGGCTCCCATATTAACATAAGATAGACCTAGATTGATTTTGATTGGCTTAGATGTGCATGTAAACGCACTGACTGTCTCACCCTGTCTCACCCTGCCTCACCCCCACTTCACCCTATCTCACTCAGTCTCACCCTGTCTCCCTCTGCTTTACACTTCTTAACCCTTGGTAATTATTTCCTCTCTCTGTCTCACCCTGTCTCTTATCCTTTCTCACTCTGCCTCACCCTGTCTCCATGAGTATCACTCTGCCTCACTCTGTACCCTGTCTCAATCTGTCTCTTCCTGCCTCACCCTATTTCACCATACCTCACTCATCTTCTTCCTATTTCACCTTGTCTCCCCCTGCCTAACCCTATGTACTTGCATTGAACCTTAATTTAGCCCTCCACCAATATGGAGAATGTTGGACTGATGAAGGACTCATGGGGACTGATAAAGGACTCATGGGGGACTGATAGAGGACTCATGGGGGACTGATGAAGGACTCATGGGGATTGATAGAGGACTCATGGGGGACTGATGAAGGACTCATGGGGGACTGATAGAGGACTCATGGGGGACTGATGAAGGACTCATGGGGACTGATAGAGGACTCATGGGGGACTGATAGAGGACTCATGGGGGACTGATGAAGGACTCGTGGGGACTGGTGAAGGACTCATGGGGGACTGATGAAGGACTCATGGGGACTGATAGAGGACTCATGGGGGACTGATAGAGGATTCATGGGGGACTGATGAAGGACTCATGGGGACTGGTGAAGGACTCATGGGGGACTGATAGAGGACTCATGGGGACTGATGAAGGACTCATGGGGATTGATAGAGGACTCATGGGGATTGATAGAGGACTCATGGGGGACTGATAGAGGACTTATGGGGACTGATAGAGGATTTTGGGGGACTGATAGAGGACTCATGGGGGACTGATGGATGATTTATGGGGGACTGATAGAGGACTCATGGGGGACTGATAGAGGACTCATGGGGACTGATAGAGGACTCATGGGTATTGATAGAGGACTCATGGGGACTGATAGAGGACTCATTGGGGCTGATAGAGGACTCATGGGGATTGATAGAGGACTCATGGGGGCTGATAGAGGACTCATGGGGGACTGATAGAGGACTCATGGGGGACTGATGAAGGACTCATGGGGATTGATAGAGGACTCATGGGGGACTGATGAAGGACTCATGGGGGATTGATAGAGGACTCATGGGGACTGATAGAGGACTCATGGGGACTGATAGAGGACTCATGGGGGACTGATAGAGGACTCATTGGGGTTGATAGAGGACTCATGGGGATTGATAGAGGACTCATGGGGACTGATAGAGAACTCATGGGGACTGATAGAGTACTCATGGGGTTGATAGAGGACTCATTGGGGACTGATAGAGGATTTATGGGGGACTGATAGTGGACTCATGGGGATTGATAGAGGATTCATGGGGATTGATAGAGGACTCATGGGGATTGATAGAGGACTCATGGGGACTGATAGAGGAGTCATGGGGGACTGATATAGGACTCATAGGGACTGATATAGGACTCATGGGGATTGATAGAGGACTCATGGGGATTGATAGAGGACTCATGGGGACTGATAGAGGACTCATAGGGACTGATAGAGGACTCATGGGGTTGATAGAGGACTCATGGGGATTGATAGAGGACTCATAGGGACTGATAGAGGACTCATAGGGACTGATAGAGGATTTTGGGGGACTGATAGAGGACTCATGGGGGACTGATGGAGGATTTATGGGGGACTGATAGAGGACTCATGGGGGACTGATAGAGGACTCATGGGGACTGATAGAGGACTCATGGGGATTGATAGAGGACTCATAGGGACTGATGAAGGACTAATGGGGGACTGATGAAGGACTCATGGGGATTGATAGAGGACTCATAGGGACTGATAGAGGACTCATAGGGACTGATAGAGGATTTTGGGGGACTGATAGAGGACTCATTGGGGACTGATGAAGGACTCATGGGGATTGATAGAGGACTCATGGGGACTGATAGAGGACTCATGGGGACTGATAGAGGACTCATGGGGTTGATAGAGGACTCATGGGGATTGATAGAGGACTCATGGGGACTGATAGAGGACTCATGGGGACTGATAGAGGACTCATAGGGACTGATAGAGGACTCATGGGGTTGATAGAGGACTCATGGGGATTGATAGAGGACTCATAGGGACTGATAGAGGACTCATGGGGACTGATGAGGATCATGGGGGACTGATGGAGGACTCATGGGGGACTGATGGAGGATTTATGGGGGACTGATAGAGGACTCATGGGGGACTGATAGAGGACTCATGGGGTACTGATGAGGACTCATGGGGGACTGATAGAGGACTCTTGGGGACTTATAAGACTCATGAGGGACTGATGAAGGACTCATGGGGATTGATAGAGGACTCATGGGGACTAATAGAGGACTCATGGGGACTGATGAAGGACTCATGGGGGACTGATAGAGGACTCATGGGGGACTGATAGAGGACTCATGGGGGACTGATAGAGGACTCATGGGGGACTGATGGATGATTTATGGGGGACTGATGGAGGACTCATGGGGGACTGATGGAGGATTTATGGGGGACTGATAGAGGACTCATGGGGGACTGATAGAGGACTCATGGGGACTGATAGAGGACTCATGGGGATTGATAGAGGACTCATTGGGGACTGATAGAGGATTTATGGGGGACTGATAGCGGACTCATGGGGATTGATAGAGGATTCATGGGGATTGATAGAGGACTCATGGGGATTGATAGAGGACTCATGGGGACTGATAGAGGATTTATGGGGGACTGATAGAGGACTCATGGGGGACTGATGGAGGATTTATGGGGGACTGATAGAGGACTCATGGGGGACTGATAGAGGACTCATGGGGGACTGATAGAGGACTCATGGGGGTTGATAGAGGACTCATGGGGATTGATAGAGGACTCATGGGGACTGATAGAGGACTCATGGGGGACTGATAGAGGACTCATTGGGGTTGATAGAGGACTCATGGGGATTGATAGAGGACTCATGGGGACTGATAGAGAACTCATGGGGACTGATAGAGGACTCATGGGGGACTGATAGAGGACTC
>SSNR01000311.1:31976-64820 GCA_006937965.1 Callopanchax toddi | reverse complement strand
ACCAGTTAGAGGTCAGATTCACCTGTTAGAGGTCAGATTCACCTGTTAGAGGTCAGATTCACCAGTTAGAGGTCAGATTCACCAGTTAGAGGTCAGATTCACCAGTTAGAGGTCAGATTCACCAGTTAGAGGTCAGATTCACCTGTTAGAGGTCAGATTCACCAGTTAGAGGTCAGATTCACCTGTTAGAGGTCAGATTCACCTGTTAGAGGTCAGATTCACCTGTTAGAGGTCAGATTCACCTGTTAGAGGTCAGATTCACCTGTTAGAGGTCAGATTCACCGCTCTACGGACCGATTTAGTCCTTCATGTTCTGATTCACCCCTCTGTGATCTGATTTGTCTCTCTATCGTCTGATGAAGTCAAATCCCCTGATATCAAATGATTCAGTTTCTGTTAAATCAACAGCTTTGTGTCTCAGGTTCACAGTCGTTGTTTAACCCTGGAAAGTTGAGTTTAGCGTCCTTGTTCCTGGCTGATTTTTACTGACTGTTCCTTGTTTCCTGTTCCTGCCTGACTGTATCAGAAACAGAAACCTGTTGCAGGAGGAGAACTTTGCGTGTTGATGTCAGGTCTGGTTCTGGACCTGAGGGAGGAGATCTCATCAGTCCTTCTTTCCGTTTGACTCAAACTCATAATTAGCTGCGCTGCAGAGACGACCTGTGGTCTAACACCGAGGCTGAGGGCCGCTCTCTTTATTATTATCTGTATAATAAGTTTTTTTTTCCTCGTGTGATGGAGCGTCTCTTCCATCAGACGACCTAATATCACACTTTACGTGGTGATTCGCCCCCTCTAGCTCAGCCGGGCTCAGAGCATATTTAAAGGCCCCCCCACCTCTGATGGCATATTTCTCATTTAGGTTAAATCAGAGAGATGTGGTGTCAGGCCTAACCACAGCTCATTACCTTCATCACAGGAGAACAGCCACCAATTTACCTGCACACACCAGGTGATGCTGAGCACAAATAGGCCGACAGGAGCTGGAATGATATTTCTAATTACGGAGTCCCCCGCCCCCCCGCTGTTCCCTCGCTGCATCGCAGCCTCCAGACCCCAAACCTCATTTCAATATTTGCTTCTCATCAGATGGAGGCAATGAAGGCCAGGCTGGCTGAGGAGGAGGAGGAGGAGGAGGAAGGTGAGTCGCTCCAAACACATCAGCAGCATCATGGAGAGTCGGCGTCGTGTTAATTATCTGCTCGAGCTGCTGATAAAACTCAAAATCAACAGACTGATCCTGATTTCCTCCGAGCTGCTTCAGACGACAGCAACGCATCAGAAATAATCAAACTGAAGATTAAAGCTGAATAAAATAAAGATTAAAGGAGGAAAAACTACAACATCAATTCTAACTCTCAGTAAATGAGCTCATAGGTTTCCCCCCCACACACCCTGATGGAAAATAAAAACTTAGGTCAACTTATTAAAACATAAAATAAACATTACAGCGCTCAGCAGCTGGAACTTAAACTGCAGAGAGCAAATAAACTGGAGCACGGAGTCCATAAAACACAGAGGGCGACGGCGACGTCACAGGGAATAAAAACTTTTGTTTACTCAGATTCAATCAGACCAGAAAAATATTGATTTAACTTATTAAGATTTATTTAGAAGAGGGGTCTGCAACCTGTCGCTCTGGGGCCACATGTGTCCCTTCAGTCCCTCTGAAGTGGCTCCTTGGAACTTACAGTGTTGTGATGAAGTGATTCCTCCTAAACCTACTAACTGGTTGAGCCTCCCTCAGCAGCAACAGCTGGCAGGGACTCTTTTACAGGATGTGAGGAATTCTGGCTCCGCCCATCTTTACACAATTTAGACATAAAGGAATATTCACCCTGAATCTGACAGAAAAATACATTTTTTAAATACAGATTTTAAACAAATTCCTGTGAGAGAAAAAGTTGTTTTCAACTTCACAACACGAAATTATGACTCAGAATACCAACAAGCAAAATATTACCGGTACTTTAACAAATAAGAAGGGATACATTAAAGTCTGGGGCCTTAAAGGACATTTCATTTATTTCTGTCAATACCCAACAACCTGGTGCATTCTTCACATTAAAAATACATTAACTGTGTCATTTAATGCTTTACACCTAACTGGGAACTGCAATTTACTCGTTTCTACAAATATGGAAAGAATTGATGCTGTAATTTTCCTGTAAATAGCCAACACTTCAATCTTCCCCTTGGAGCATATAGACTCATTTTAATTAATGGTATAGTAGATTTTGCCATGAATTATTTTTAAAAAGAGAAATAATCACATTGGCCCTTGTGGAGACAGCTGCACAAGCTGATTCAGACAAAACAAAGGGGAAAAAAAATTAATCAAAATAAAATACTATAAGAGTTCCCGCTGCTGTTAAATGGTGACCTAAAATAAAAATAAACTAGAAAAGTTGGATTTCCAGCAGAAATGCTGAAATAAATGGCTGAAAATTCCTGAAGCTAAGTTGTCATTTGCTGAACTGTTATCTTTAGCTGAATTTGTTTTAGGATTAACTTTAAGAAGGAAAAAAAACTAAATAATGAAGCACAAAACCTCAGACTTATAATAGGGTCAAAGGGAGAGAAGTCTCCGACCACTTTCCCTTCTGAGGCAGATTCTGAAGAAACCTGAAACCCTAAAGACCTGAGGGACACCTTTCATGAACGACAACAAAATCACTACGTGTTGATGTATTTATATTTATACACACACACACACACACGTATGTGTATATGTGTGTGTGTGTGCGTATATATATATATAAATACTTTAAAACATAGTGATTTTTGTCACACACACATTTACATTATATAATATATATTATATATATAATATGTAACATATATAATATATGTATATATTATATATATACATATACATAATATATGTATATTATATATATATTTTATATATACACAATATATTATATACATATATATAATATATTGTATATATTATATATATAGTATATATATACACACAATATACTATATATATATATATATGTATATATATATTAATATATATATACACACACTCACTCACAGACAAATATACGTATACATTAGTTTCTGTAATACTAAAGATGAGTAATGGGGTTTTGAATCATAAAAAGAAAAGATGTGCTGAGTGATGACATCACCAGAATGGGGGGAAGTCAAATCTTTTTGATTTTCATAAAACCTAAACTGTGAATTTGCATAAATTAGTTTTAAAATTCCAATATGACTGCTCAATGTCCTGAGGCTTGTTTAAAATCTGAATGACGTTAGGTGCAGTTAGACTGAACTGACTGACATTTGAGGAGCACAGTTTTGCTAAATGGAACAAAACAATTCTCAAAAAGCTAAAACATATTATGAAGTATAAAATACAACACCAAAGGGCATACCTGGAAAGATCTGATTTAACTGAATGTTTAAATATACAATTGAATTTAAAATCTAAGAAATTGTAGAAGAGGTTCAAACACAAAAAGGATCACCATAGTTTGAATGCAGTCTCAGAATAAAAAAGAATTCAAATTTAAATTTGATTAATTCTGAAAATAAATCAATAAATTCATTTCAATTTATATAGATTTGACCCTTTAACTTCCACACAAAGTGAAAGCTGTCAAAATAGTTGTGAATTTTCAGCTATTTAGGTGGGGGTTAAAAATAATGTAGGGTAATAATAAAGATGATGAAATACAGTGCAATGTTTAACTATAAACCTCCCTATAATGTTAGTTTGTTAGTAAATTAATCTTTTTTTAACAATTACTATCTACAAAACACAGGTGTATAAATAATAGAGAAAAAGTTCAAATATATGAAACAAAATATCTCAAAATCAGAAGAATGTTTATTAGTTTTTTAACCAGAGTTTAAATATGAAAAAATTTAAACTTTATTAGTTTAAAAAAATATATACATTTACAATTTTTAATCCATGAAATATGGTAATATTTCTCAAATTTTTTTTGCCTCATTAAAATTTTGTGAAAATTTAACAAATAACACACACTGAACACTCATCTAAAGCTGAACCTTCAGCAGAAATACATGATAGCATGGGGCCTGGTGTACCTGGTCCCTGTGGGTCCATGGGGCCTGGTGTACCTGGTCCCTGTGGGTCCATGGGGCCTGGTGTACCTGGTCCCTGTGGGTCCATGGGGCCTGGTGTACCTGGTCCCTGTGGGTCCATGGGGTCTGGTTTACCCCTATAGGCCTGAGCCAATAAAGCTGGTGTTGCCAATGAGCCTCAGAACTGCCAGCAGCTCTGTGAGAAAATGGGTTCAATTGAGGTCCAGGTCTCATTAGGACCAAGAGTAACCTCTGAGCCTTCTACAACCTCCTTCAGGTGGAGATCCTGAGCAGGATATAAAACCCGATGGATCAGAACTCCCCATCTATAGAGCAGTTTCAGAACAGAACACACTGAGAGGTCAATGATCATAACAGAACTTTATTTGAGATTCACGGAGCTACAATTAGAAATAAGAACAGAAACATCAAGAAAAACCACAAGGGTCTCAGTGATCCATAAGGTGCAGACCGCTCCACGTGTTCCCAACAGGTCTACATGCTGGTCTGAGATCAGCCACCATGTGCTGAAGTTCTGCTAATCTTCATTTAGCTTTTAAAGGAAAAAACATCCAAACTCATCAGAATGTCACAGGAAACCAGAGAAAACCAGTGACATCTCATCCTGTTGGACCTGGATCACTTTCGAGTCTCCTCACTAAAACCTTTATTCTCAAGTAAAAAGTTCAGCTTAACATTGCAGACGAGTGCTGCCACCTCCTGGACATGAGTCACAGGATTTCCTGGAATCTCCCAATCCTATCAGATCATCAGGAGTCCAGACTGGTTCTGTCTCTGATCCATCAGGATAAGTCTGGTTTTTGGGGTCTGATCGACGCAAGGTTTCAGGGGTCAAATAAATGAGGTCAGAATTACGAGAGGTTTAAAATGTGGGACTGATGCAAGGTTTTAGGGGTTTGACTGACAAGGATTAACATGAGGTTTCAGGGGTCAGACAGATGTATGGTTTAGGGGTCGATATACAAAAGGCTTCTGGGGTTAGACTGATACGAGGTTTCAGGGGTCAGACTTACAGAAACCATTATGTTTGAGACTTAACAAAGCTTTTATTTCCTCCATAGATGGACCTCTTGGCCAAACAGACCTGCATCAGGTGAACTGGAGTGTTTTTTCCTTTAAGCTGCTGAGGAAGTGCTGCAGGAGGTCTGAGATCAGAACTGGGCTGGACTCGAGGCTGGAGCAGGAAAGGTCAGGGTCAAGGTTAGGGTCATGTGACAGTTCAATGTTTTTTAGAATGCAACCTGCAGGAACAACAGCGGTCCATTTTCTCGCTGCCAGCTCCCTTTTGCTCTGACTTGAGGTAAAAAGTGGCGCCAAGTGCAATGCTTGTTGTGCTACATGTTCAACAGGAAACGGAAAGGAAAAGCCAGCAGGAGCAACGGGTCGTCTGTGAGCGGTGCAGGACTACCTCAGCTTCATGCCTTCAGATGGAGAAACCCTCCGCATGTTCTGAGTCTGAGACTTCCTTTTGGTTCTGTTGCCAGTGTCCAGGTAATGACAGGCTGCACTCTGCTGGGCCGAGCTATCTAACCGGGACCAGAGCCACGACGGTGGTTCCTGCTGCAGGTTTGAGTTTGTTTCAACAGGTGAGCTGGTGAACTGGACTCTAGCAGGTGAGACCTGTAGCTGTAGCTGCAGAACCGAGTCGGTTCCTCTTAGAATTTGAATCTGGGCCAAAGGAACAAAAATCTTTACTCAAGCTGCAGGTTCTGGTTCATCAGCTGCAGGCTGAAATTTTGTCAAGTGTTTACAGTCCAGAACAAGAACCAGAACCAGAACCCACTGAGGCTGTAAACATATTCAATTCAATATTTCAGTACTTGAGGCCCTTTAGTCTGAAACACTGGATCCTTCTGAAGAACTGAACCCCGTTAGTCTCTCTGGAACACTTCAGCTGTTGTATCATATTGCATGTTGTGTGTGAAAAGGCTTCTGGTTCTGTGTTTTGAGCCCTATGGGCCCTCATACTGAGCCCTGTGGGCCACCGTACTTAATCTAAAACCAGAAAAACACTTTTTAGCTAAATGCAAAAACAGATTACATCCCACAGAGAAGGCACTGAGGAACACGTGGTTCTGTTACACAGGAACATGCCTGCAGCAAGCGGCGCATCAGTGACCTGGAGCTGAGGTAGAACACATAAGCAGACATCTTGGTTCTGATCCGAGAGTGCAGCCTGATTACCCGTGCAGAAACTCCTCCATCAATGTTCTGACCCAACCATTAAGTACACAGATCAGTGAACAGCTGACTGACCCCGTCCACAGCTGTAGGAGGAGGCAGGGTTACAAGGCGACAGCCAACCAAAAGTCAAATAAAGAGGTATCATAGTTACAGTGCAAAAGGACGAGAAGTTCAAGCTTAATACAAAAACATAGCACCAAACAAAACGAAAGAAAAGAACGCATGCAGGTAACTGAGGTATTCAGGTGAAAAAAGGCTTACTGACGACGTTTAGCAGGAAGCAACATTTATCAGAACTAAATAAAACTATGACAAGCTGGTTTCCTCAGGAGTCCATTCAGCCTCAGACGGTCACATGTTTTAGCTTTGGTAGGGACAGCGCCAAGAACCGAGACCACCTGGTGGCAAGCGGTGTGGGATCAGTCTGACACCATCCACAACTCCATGATAACAGGGTTTACAAGCCTGTTATCATTAAGACATGGGCAGAGCTGAACTCCTCCCCACGATGAGTGGGATCAGTCTGACTCCGCCCCACGATGAGTCTGCTGAAAAAACCAGCATATGTTGTGTTTTGGTGCTGGTATGCTGGTCCATAGTGATCCATTAGTTCAACCAGCATAGAATCATGTTGGTCTACCAGCTAAACCAGCACCAAACCAGCATAGACCAGCATATAAATCAAGACAATCATGATTTGTTTGCTGGTCAATGCTGGTTTGGTGCTGGTCTATGCTGGTTGAACTAATGGATCACTATGGACCAGCATACCAGCACCAAAACACAACATATGCTGGTAACCAGCATATGCTGGTCTATGCTGGTTTTTTCAGCAGGGTGGGATCAGTCTGACACCATCCACAACTCCATGATAACAGGGTTTACAAGCCTGTTATCATTAAGACATGGGCAGAGCTGGACTCCTCCCCACGATGAGTGTGATCACTCTGACTCCGCCCCACGATGAGTGTGATCACTCTGACTCCGCCCCACGATGAGTGGGATCAGTCCGACTCCGCCCCACGATGAGTGGGATCAGTCCGACTCCGCCCCACGATGAGTGGGATCAGTCTGACTCCGCCCCACGATGAGTGGGATCAGTCTGACTCCGCCCCACGATGAGTGGGATCAGTCTGACTCCGCCCCACGATGAGTGGGATCAGTCCGACTCCGCCCCACGATGAGTGGGATCAGTCCGACTCCACCCCATGATGAGTGGGATCAGTCTAACTCCGCCCCACGATGAGTGTGATTGGTCTGACTCCACCCTATGATGAGTGGGATCACTCTGACTCCGCCCCACAATAAGTGGGATCTGTCTGACTCTGCCCTATCATGAATGGGTTTGGTCTGACTCCACCCACATTTCCATGGTAACACCTTTCACTCATAAAAACACCATCTGGTTGTTTCTACAAAAGCTACAACAACATGCCACCACTCACGCTGCTGGGAAACTACAGTAACTGGGAATGTCGGATTCTAAACTTGGCCTATGCTGGCCTCAGTGTTCCAAGACCTCATCATCATCATCATCAGCTCTAAGACCTTCTTTTCATTTTGCTACCAATGTCAGAAGGAAGCGGACTGAGCGGCAGCAGCAGCAGTGGTATCAGGACCGTCTCACACCTAACAGAATCAGCATGTCGTCGTCCAATTCATTTTTTTCAGATAAAAATGATGATGAACACGAGGCTCGTCTCAGGTGCAGCAGCACACCTGAGTTCTTTTCCACACCGACAGTAAAGCAGTCATGTAATCACACGAAGCAGAAAGAAAGATTGTGTCTGCGCAAAAACCAGGAACCAGATGTGATGTGAGCTCAGTACGTCCTGCTGCAGCGCCTCCTCCACATGTTCCTGTCGGAGGCTGTAGGAACGCCGTGCCGTGGTACTAGCAGGTGCTGATGCTGCAAGCTCACAGTTCAGTTGTTTTGGACCTGAGGTTGATTGGCTTTGAGGCTGCGCAAAGCTCGTCGTGCCGCAGCCGACTTGGCAATCCGGTAGCTGCGGCCCACTCCTTTAAACTTGCCCTTCCCAACCACCTCCACTGTCACTCGCACTTTCCCATCGTACGTGCGCTCTGCAGGGCTGTGAATAGGACAGAGGACAAGTTAGCACACCTGTCTGACAAGTAATATCATATAATGATCTCATCAACAGGACGGTAACACACACACTCCTCACAGCCTCTATGTTTGCCTTCTCGCAGGCTGGGATAGAGCAAGTGTTTTTAACCATACACTTTCACCAAACTCTGTGGTAAAGGGTTCATCAGACTGGACCAGCCTGTCTCAGAGGGACAGAGATCATCTCCTGACGGGACGTGTTGTTCTACCTGAACTTAGCAGTTTCTGGTTCCATCTCAAGCAGCTCCCTGACAGGAGAACGTGGCACATTAGCTGAGAATTTCTCTGCAAGAGGAAGAGGAGCGATGAGACAGAACGAAAACCATGTCAGCCTCCAAACGTCCAGCTGAACTAACCTATGAGAGGCCTCATCATGGGGTAATAGACCTGCCACACCGTCTCCAGGGACATCCTGCTGTCCATGTAAATGGCTCCTGCTAGAGACTCAAAGATGTCCCCCATGGCCTTTGGGACCTCAATGTCCTCCTCCTTCTCCTCGTCTTCTTCTGAGCGTCGCAGCTGGAGAAGAAAACAAACAGGCGTCAGCTGAGAGAAACAAGAAACAGACTACTGATGATGCAACAGGAAGGAAGGAAACTTCAGAGCAGATCCACCAAGTTATGCTACAGGAGGGTCAGAGTTTAGACTGGACTTAAAACATCTGATCTTGATCCAGGACCTCTAGCTAATTACTGACTGTTACGACCCGGCTCGTTGGGCCACAACATAAAATGGAGACTGAACACAAGGAGATATTTCTAAAAGGTTTTTATTAAAAGAGAGCCATTTCTCCTAAAATCTCCAGCCTCTGCCTGGCTGATGGCAGCTCCAGTGGTGCTCCAGTGTTGCCCCTCCTCAGGCCTCTCCCAGCAGGCTTTATGCCTGCTCTCCCAGGTGCAGCCCAATTAGCAATCAGACCATGCAGATTGCTGCACCATCACACAATGGCCAGAGAAACTGCAGAGGGGCGTAACACTGACCTATATCCAACCCCCTTTTATTTCTATAATTCTTGAAAGAGTAGCTGCAAAGCAGCAGTGTGAGAAACTGGTGTGTATATACTGGTCCACATAGTGGACTGGTGTCTATAATGGTCCAGACAGTAGAGCCTCCTATTTCAAACCCCTTAAGCCATTTACTGTGTCCCCAAAGCTGTCAACATTTTACAAAATCCACTGCAAATCAGCACCGCACCTCCCACAGCAGCTTCAGGAAGTGGAGCTACTGCAGGCAAGCAATGATCCCACCCACCCACTCACCCCCCGCAGACCAATCGCATGCCTGGCACGCCCCTCCCCCCGATGGGGACCGCACCATGCATGGTTCAGAGCTCGGTCCAAGGGGAGGTGGCGCGGCCAGGCACCAAGCGAGTTGCGCACCTGAGGTAACCCCTTTTTAGAGTTTGTGCAGAACACCAGCCACGCTCCATGTCCTCCTTTCCGTGATGTTAATTGTTTGAAGGGCTGAGTCGTTGTGAAGACTGTGACATAATTGTACTGCGCCAAACATTTACGGGAAAGCCGGAAACAAAAAAATTGTTAACTGAGAGTGGACTGGTGTCTGTACTGGTCCAGACAGTGGACTGGTGTCTGTACTGGTCCAGACAGTGGACTGGTATCTGTACTGGTCCAGAGAGTGGACTGGTGTCTACACGGGTCTAGACTAGGGCTGAGTACCAAAACTTGATACTTCTTTGGTACCAACCGAAAGCCTTCAGTAGGTAGTGGTACCGGCAAAAAAATTTTTTGGGTGCTAAATTTCAGTACTTTTACAATAAAATGTCCCTTTAAATGAGCCACTCTTCCAGCACCGCTCTGCTCCATGTCTGCACGGAGGAGAAGAGCTTGTTTGCTCACACACACAGGCTGTGTGACACGGCCCCTCCCCTCTCGACAACAGGCTACAAACTAAACAACTTCCAGCTTTAAAATGCCGTAAAAATCTAAAGTTTGGCTGCATTTTGGAAAGGTAAACGGGAACAGAGCAAAATGCAGCGTATGCATTAAGAGGTGTACCACAAGAATACCAGCAATTTGTAAGAGTTACTCATCGCGCTGCAGCGCGTAGACTGCAGTCTCTGAAAGAAAGAAGAAAAAATAAAAGGCAGACCCAAGTTTGCAGACTTGACTGCCTCTTCAACAAAAACACAGGAGATGTGTGAGAGGTAAGACTGTGTCAGTGACCTAACAGAGAGTTCCCAAGGTAAGAGATAATAAATAAATAATAATAGTAAATGCATAAATATGCCATGAAACAATGTTTGTGGTTTAATTAACAAAACACTTTTAGTACTTTGTTATTTTCTCCAAGAATTATACATACAGGTACCGAAAAAAGTATTGTTAAGGTACCAGTATCAAAAACCAGGTATCGTTAAAGTAGTAGTATCGAAAAACATTTAATGGTACCCAGCCCTAGTCCAGACAGTGGACTGGTGTCTCAGCCTTTGATCCAGTTGACCCCAGTTTTCTACTCCAAAGGCTTGATCATGATACTGGGATTAATGAAAAACAGCACTAAACTGGTTTAAGTCTGATTTATCTGACAAGGTTCAGTCTGTCGGAGTTTGGGGCGACATGTAGCTCAGTTGGTAGAGTGGCCAGTCTGGTAACCGGAGGGTCGCTGGTTCGATCCCAGCTCCAATTGGGTTACATCATTGTTGTGTCCTTGGGCAAAACACTTCACCCACCTTATCTACTGGTGGTGGTCAGAGGGACTTGGTGGGCGTCGGTAAATGGCACCCCCGCCTCTGTCAGTGTGCCCCAGGACAGCTGGGACTACAACTTAGTTTATCATCACCAGTGTGTGAATGGGTGGATGACTGTTGTGTTGTACAGCGCTTTGAGGAGTGTAGAACACCCTAGAAAGTGCTCTATAAATACAGGACATTTACCATTTGTCCAGTATGATTATTGTGTTCACACCTGCACAAACAAACTGAAACAAGGAGAACAGACCAGGATTCTATTTAAACAGAATAAAGGAGAGAAAGCGCCCTTGGTGTGGAGCTGAGAATGTGTTACAGATACACCTGGAGTTCTGGAGGAGAAAGCAAACGACAGGCCAGACCCACATCTCAGACTCACCTCAGAGTCCATGCCCTGCATCTCGTTCTTCTCCAGCTGAAACTGCACAAAGTCATCGATGACATAGAACAGCTCAGGTGAGATGGACTTGAAGTACTTGTGGTAGTCATATTTAACGGCCAGCGAGGCGAAGATGGTGTTGTTGACAAGTGCTGAGCGTAGGTCAGTCAGCACGCCAGGCGAGTGCTGCCGCGGGTCTTCATAAAGGTGCTTTGTTATGAGGTAGTCTAGGATTGCATCGCCAAGAAACTCCAGCCGCTGGTAACAATCTGAGGAGACACACAGAGTTTCAGAGCTGAGGTCAAAGGTCTGAACTGAAGGTCACTGTAGAATCAGGTTTTGCAGACCGGGTCTGACCTGTGATGGTGTTGTAGTGGTAGGAGGCATGGGTGAAGGCCTGCAGCAGGTACGCTTTATTCTCAAACCTGTAGTTGATCTTCTTCTCAAAGTTCTCGAAGCCGGAGATGAGGTGCTGCAGCGTTCGCTCCGCATCTGGATGGTAAAGCATGCAGCGGGGCGGGATCTTCAGCCAGCCGTATGTCAGGTCCAGAGCTGAGTTTTGACTTCTCAGTGCCGCTACTACTGCTGCTGTTTGGGTCGCTCTCTCCACTGGTAGAACCTGCAGCCAAAAACAAAACCACAGTCAGGCGGACTGATGTTTCCTCTGTACATCAGGGTCCTGGTCCAGAACCTTCAGAACCAAAGCTCTGGTTCTGATTCCTCAACCTTCAGAGCCAAGCTTTGGTTCCAAGTCCTGGTCCTGTACATTGCTCTGGTCAGGCCGGGTCTTTGGTCTGCAGGGCGACTCGTTAAGGTCGACCAGTTCAGGATGACTTGTATATGGCGGCCCCTTCAGGGTGTTACCTTGAAGATGACACTTTGGGGGCGACCCCTTAAGAACAACCCCTTCAGGATGGCATAGCTCACCTTCAGGCCCAGCGAACAGAGGAACATCTGGGCAGCCCTTTCCCCACAGCTGGTCAGGTAGCAGCCCAGCAGAGCCTCCACACAGTCAGCGATACTCTTGTCAGCGATGCACTGCTCTGTGTGTAGGTCGTAGGAGATGGACTGCTTCCCGAGCTCGGTGCCACAGTTTTCCTCAGATGGGTTCCAGAACCCCACCACAAAGTCGTCGTCCTCCCCCGCCTTGCTGGGATCCAGGTAGCACATGGCGTCCCATGAGCTGTAGTCGAATTCCTCGGCAGTCGGCACATGCTCAGCAAGGTGGGCGGGCTTCCTGGGGGCCTTCCATTCATAGGAGGGGTCTGTGGAGGGGGAGGAGCCTGAAGCCCCGCAGGGGGAGGGGGGAAAGCTGCTCAGAGAGATCTTCTTTCCAAACGCTCCCGAGCCCAGCAGCATGTTGTCGATGAAGCGAATGTGCTCCTTGTAATACTCCAGGTCGTCCTCCATGTTGACGTCATCCTTCGGCTCATCCTTCAGCATCAACTCGTCTTCATCCACGTCCACATCGTCACCTTCCTCCTCCCGCTCCTCATCATCGAAGTCATTCACTGACCTCCCGTTGGATACCAGCTCCTCTCTGGTCTGGATGAAGAAAAAACAATCAGCAACAAGACTCTTATCTTCTATAAGAATATGGTTTTAGAAACAGATTAGCAATAATAATATCAGCCCCAAAGACACCTACTTCCGTAAACATGTATTCACACACGTTGTTTGCACTGTGCATCATATCCTTGAGCTGTTCACCGGAGCTGCGCTGTTCAGCGGAGGGTTACAGCTGCTCTTTGTCATAAAAGTAGTCCCGAGTTAAAAATAGTACATGTAATTCCTTCGTGTTACTTTTTATTTTCCCTTGCAGTCGATATGTTTACTGAGGTCACTAGGCTGAATTATTATCACTATTTGTGAGTTTTATGGACGTTTTTTCTGGCAATGCTATCTGGTACCATTCACTTACAGTGTTTGAGCTAAGCTAAAGCAAAAAGAGTACTGCCGGATCAGGAAAACGGCTGGGCTGCTTACAAATAGTTTTTGCCCACTTATCTAACTCTGAGGAATATGGCAATAGACAAAAAATAGCTTGGCGGTGGAGTATCCCAAAAACTTTCTTAGAAATAAGTTTTTGCAGTGTAGCCCACAGTATTTGGGTGACAGTCAGCCACCAGATGCTTCTGTGCTGCATAGACTGTTCCACTCGCTCACAGTGCAGAAATGCCTACTTGCAATGTCTTTTTTCACTCACAAGTTATAACTTTCTCACATGTATCATATTTACACGTTCCGTGTTTAGTGTGCATGCACAGAATGCGTGTTCAAGTTTTAAATGAAATAAATGCAATGCAGGGATGTTTGGACTGGCAGCAAGTGATTCCAGTTTCCAACATTTTGACTTAAATTGCTTTATAAAGGATGAATACTTCTTTGGACTAAAACGTATTTGTGTTTTCGTCGACTAAAACTGGACTAAAACTATTACAACTAAAATGTGACAAACAAATCAGCATTTTAGTCTAAAAGACTAAGACTAAAACTAAGATTAACACTGAATAGATTCCAAAATCTGCTGGAATACCTCATTTAAAAAAATTTAATTGATCAAGAAGCATCTCAGTTCTGAGTAGTGATGCACATTTTATATAAACAACCACTTCATGATCCACTGTTCACTTATTCACAAGCATCATTTAAGTTGAGAAGTAACTGACATTTTGGATGAAATGAGTTACCTCAGGCTGGCTTAAAATAAATAAATGGATAAATCAGTCTTTTGAACAGCTCCTCAAGATTCAGCTCCTTCAAAATGCCATAAATTTGATCTCAGATCCCAAACTTCCAGATCAGAAAGAATGGGCTGAATCATCTTGATGAAGAGGCCTTCTGCCCTCTGCTGGACACATAGAGTCACAGCAAGCAGGTCTAGATTCAGACTCATCTGAGTAGAGGGACATCTCAAAAAATTTGAATATCGTGAACAGTTTATTATATTTTATATATATATAATATATAGACGCATTAAACATGGAGTGAAATTTCAAGTCTTTATGTTTTGCAATTGGCGCCAAATCCTATTGGCTTTCATTTTCCAGCCCAGTGTTGAGTGGATAGAAATGAACAGACTTTTCAGAAGCCTGATAGTTCTGTTTAAAATATTGATTTTATATAATATTCTAATAGTCAGTATCAAGTTCAATATCCATAATCATCAAAATTACAAGGAAAAAAGGTTTAAATAAATCACTCTGTATGTGATGGATCTACAGGTCCTTCTAAAAAAAATTAGCATATTGTGATAAAGTTCATTATTTTCTGTAATGTACTGATAAACATTAGACTTTCATATATTTTAGATTCATTACACACAACTGAAGTAGTTCAAGCCTTTTATTGTTTTAATATTGATGATTTTGGCATACAGCTCATGAAAACCCAACATTCCTATCTCAAAAAATTAGCATATTTCATCCGACCAATAAAAGAAAAGTGTTTTTAATACAAAAATTGTCAACCTTCAGATAATTATGTTCAGTTATGCACTCAATACTTGGTCGGGATCCTTTTGCAGAAATGACTGCTTCAATGGCATGGAGGCAATCAGCCTGTGGCACTGCTGAGGTGTTCTGGAGGACCAGGATGCTTCGACAGCGGCCTTAAGCTCATCCACAGTGTTGGGTCTTGCGTCTCTCAACTTTCTCTTCACAATATCCCACAGATTCTCTATGGGGTTCAGGTCAGGAGAGTACCACAGTAATACCATGGTCAGTAAACCATTTACCAGTGGTTTTGGCGCTGTGAGCAGGTGCCAGGTCGTGCTGAAAAATGAAATCTTCATCTCCATAAAGCTTTTCAGCAGATGGAAGCATGAAGTGCTCCAAAATCTCCTGATATAGCTGCATTGACCCTGCCCTTGATAAAACACAGTGGACCAACACCAGCAGCTGACATGGCGCCCAGACCATCACTGACTGTGGGGACTTGACACTGGACTTCAGGCAGTTTGGCTTTTCCCTCTCCCCAGTCTTCCTCCAGACTCTGGCACCTTGATTTCCGAGTGACATGCAAAATTTGCTTTCATCTGAAAAAGTACTTTGGACCACTGAGCAACAGTCCAGTGCTGCTTCTCTGTAGCCCAGGTTAGCTGCTTCTGCCACCGTTTCTGGTTCAAAAGTGGCTTGACCTGGGGAATGCGGCACCTGTAGCCCATTTCCTGCACACGCCTGTGCACGGTGGCTCTGGATGTTTCTACTCCAGACTCAGTCCACTGCTTCCTCAGGTCCCCCAAGGTCTGGAATCGGTCCTTCTCCACAATCTTCCTCAGGGTCCGGTCACCTCTTCTCGTTGTGCAGCGTTTTCTGCCACACTTTTTCCTTCCCACAGACTTCCCACTGAGGTGCCTTCATACAGCACTCTGGGAACAGCCTATTCGTTCAGACATTTCTTTCTGTGTCTTATCCTCTTGCTTGTGGGTGTCAATGATGGCCTTCTGGACAGCAGTCAGGCCGGCAGTCTTACCCATGATTGCGGTTTTGAGTAATGAACCTGGCTGGGAGTTTTTAAAAGCCTCAGGAATCTTTGGCAGGTGTTTTGAGTTAATTAGTTGATTCAGATGATTAGGTTCAGAGCTCGCTTAGAGGACCTTTTCATGATATGCTAATTTTTTGAGATAGGAACTTTGGGCTTTCATGAGCTGTATGCCAAAATCATCAATATTAAAACCAGGGGCGTGGCTACGGGTGGGCCTGGGCCCACCCACTGTGTACCTGGGCCCACCCAATCAAATGGCTTCCTCAACAAAATTATACATATATTTGTTTCATTTTTGAGGGATCTTATTTAAGTCATCATGAAATGAAGTAGAGCAGAGTAAATTTGACACCAACAGCATGAATGTGTTGTGGTGATTTCATAACTATTACATCATTTGTAAGTCTTGCTCTCATTGGCTATTTTGAATAATTTCGGAACTCTCCAGACAAGCTACGGCAACAGCGCAACTGTGCGTCTGCTGCTGTGACTTGTAGTGTCAACCAAAGCATTTAAGAAACGGCAAAACAAATCTTCATTTCTAAATGTTTCAAAAAACAAAAAGTGGAGGACCTGTCCTGTGTTACAGGGTTAATAAGCTTTGGAATTTAGATGTTTTGTTCAAAGATCTTTCTGTCGGTTTCTGACAGTGATTCCTCTCTTTTGCGGTTCACATTTTGCACCCTACCCGGACCCGGATAAGCGGAAGAAGACGAGACGATTTTGCAGCCTTGTACTTTCGCGAAATGTTTTGTGCAACTTTGCATGCTTTAAACTTTTTTTACAGCGCAGTGTTCATGCATCCTGACGATCTCCTCCATGGAGCGGAGCGCAGTGCGTCCTGACTCCCTTTTGCGCGCTGACCAAGAGTCTGGAGGAGTAGCGCCCTTATGCTCCCTTCCCTTTACGAGCTTCTTTTCTACAGCAAGGTGGGAATGAAAATCTACACTTCCACATGTAGAAATGATGCTTTTAACTGATTGACAGATTGCAGAATCAGAACCATGGAGCAGCATGATGTCTCCAAACAGTGCGCTCTGCGCTCCTCTCTTTTTCCTCTCTCTCTCTCTGTGTCCGACCTGAAATAATTAACGTATTTGACCCGACGGCTCGGGCTGAAATTGAGACCTCTAGTGATAAACACAGAGCAGCTCTCAGATAACTTCTCTCAGCATCATCTGTGTGTGTGTTTTTTTTTACCGCAACAAGCAGGTGTCCATCAGACGCGATCAGAAACATCAATGAAGTTATCTATTCAGCCGTTCTGATGATCAGGTTGTGTTTAAACGAGATCAGTGTGATAATGTTAATGCCTGTCTGAGAGAAGTGTATAAAGTGTGCAGTGAGGGGTTTTACAGGCTTAAAACTTCTGGAATAATTGTAAAAATATAAAACTGATTCTTGGCGGATTTCACCGCAATTGCGGGTTATTGTTAGAACGTAACTCCCAGAATAAACGAGGAATCACTGTATAGACACAGATCTGCTTAAACAAAAGTGACATTTACAAACACTTATTTTCAATTACATTTTTGGGCCCACCCATTTTTTATTAGGCCCGGCCGAAAATCTATTTCTGGCTACGCTACTGATTAAAACAATAAAAGGGCTTGAACTACTTCAGTTGTGTGTAATGAATCTAAAATATATGAAAGTCTAATGTTTATCAGTACGTTACAGAAAATGATGAACTTTATCACAATATGCTAATTTTTTTAGAAGGACCTGTATATAGTGTACGAGTTTCCTTTTAGAAATGACGGACAAAAACATTTAGCTTTTTCATGATATTCTAACTTTTTTAGATGTATCTGTATAACTATGGTAAACAGAAACTGAGACCTGGCAGCACCAACCTCCTCTGAGTCCAGTCTGTCGCTGCTGGTCCGGTCCTGGTTCACCACATAACCAGGGGGCAGCCAGTTAACAGGGGGGTCAAAGATAGACACCACCATCCTGCTGGGGAGACCCTTCTTCTTCCCCAGACGGTACAGGTTACAGTTGCTCACCTGGAGGACAGGTAGACCGGGGTAGAGGTCAGGATATCCTCAGCCAAAAACATCCAACTTTAAAGGGATATTCCACTCAAAAGTGATTTTTTTTGTCTTTTGCCATATCCCTCATAGTTAGATAAGCGGGCAAAACAATTAGTTACCAGCCCAGCTGTTATCCTGATCCAGCAGTACGCCTTTAGCTTTAGCTCAGGAAAAAACAATGTAAGTGAATGGTAACAACTAGCATTGTGAGAAAAAAAAGTCATTAAAATCACACAGTCAATAGTGATACTAATTCTGCCTAGTGACCTCAATAATCATATTGACAGAAGTGGGAATAAAATATAACACAAAGGAATTACAGGTACTATTTTAGACTTGGTACTACTTTATGACAAAGAACAGGTGTAAGCCTCCGCTGAACGGTGCAAGGACATGAGGCAGCGGCCCCAAAAACACCTACGTCCATAAACACGTATCCGCACGTTGTTTTCAAACCTCAAAGATGAAGAAAAATAACACAAAGGTGCAAGCTGAATATAGATTATCTTAAAAAAAAAAACATTACCAGGTTTAGCCTAGTAGCCAGTATTTGTGTTTATGGAAGTAGGCGTCTTTGGAGCTGATGCGTAATGTCCTTGCGCCATTCAGCAGAGGCTTACAGCTGTTTTTTGTCATAAAGAAGTCCCGAGTTTAAAATAGTACCTGTAATTCCTTCATGTTACTTTTTATTGTCACTTGCAGTCGATATGTTTACTGACGTCACTAGGCAGAATTAGTATCACTACTGAATGATTTTAAGGACTTGTTTCTCACAATGCTAGTTGTTACCATTCACTTACACTAAAGGAGTACTGCCTGATCAGGATAACGGCTGGGCTGGTTACAAATTGGTTTTGCCCACTTATCTAACTATGAGGAATATGGCAATAGACAAAAAAAAAAAAATCCCTTTTGGGTAGAGTATCCCTTTAAAAAGAGCTCCATCAGTTGGAGCTCTGTTCCACCTACAGTCTTATACTGATCAACAAGATGATCTCAAGTGGGTTCTGAGGGCTTGGACCTGTATCTCTAGATCTGTATCTCTGAACCTGTATCTTTAGACTTGTATCTTTTGACTTGTATCTCTGAACCTGTATCTTTAGACCCTTATCTATGGATTGCTTTTCCCATCTCACCTTCTTGCTGCGCATGTAGCTGAGCCGGCCCTCATGGGCATCTGAGTAGGTGCAGAACAGGTAGGTGGTGATGGCATGCTTCAAGAAAGAATCTCCAAGCATCTCGAGGCGCTCCAAATTGAAGCCGTCACTTGCGTTTGACAGAGTCAGCGCCTGCAGGATCAGGCCCGGGTTAGGCCCCAGGTTCCTGGGGGAGTTCTGTGCTGCGGTGAGGTCAGGGGGATGTGAGGTAGCTTCATCGTTGTGTGAGGTCCTCCCGGGGGTACATTCATGTCTGGGCTGGGGCAGACCAGAGCCGAGGGGGGGCGGCACAGGAACTGAGGTAGAGTCAAGTTTGGATCCAAAGGAGCTGCACTCGCAGCTTTGGCAACTGTCAGGATGGTGAAGGTGCTCGTCTCGGAGGCTGCTGCGGTCGACTGTAGTGCTGTTAGTTAGGTTCCGTGTGCAGGGCCCGTCTCTGGGACCAAGGGCTGACACAGGGACCTGGGGATTGCTGGGAGGTGCTGGATAGGTGGGATTGAGGTGCCTACAGTCAGTTTCATTGGTGCAGGACTCAGGACAAGAGCTGAACGTCTTTATGTCAATGGATCTCTTCCAGCCAAAGTCCAGGTTGGGGTACCTGACACAGACAAAAGGGATCAACATTAGGATGACCAGAACCAGATCACAGATGATATGAAAATCCCTGGTTCTCACCAGAGCTGGTGAATAATATTTATGAGCGTAACCTGGCTTGGGCTAAAGCTAGGAAATCAGGGTCTTTACTGATTGGCTCCTTTTCAGACAACTAAGAAACAAATGCATTTCCTTTATAAAGAAAGCTAAATCATAATTTTACTTGCATGTCACTACTGAGAACTTAGACAATCCACAAAAATTTTGGAAAGTCATTAAGTCTCTTTAAGTGAGTTAAAGCTCTATCCACCTACATTAATAAGGATTCTGTTCATATGATAAAATGGAGATTGTGAATTGCTTTAACAAGCATTTCATATCTTCTGGCTCTTTGTTTGGTTCCCTGAATCCAGTCTCTGTGAAATCCTGCGCAGACCTTCCACTGTACACCAGTCATCAATTTAACATTGTTCCTTTTTCTGTGCAGGAGGTGCATAACGCTCTTAAAGCACTGGATCACAGAAAACCTTCAGGACCTGACCTAATAGATCCATATTTTTTTAAACTGGCGGTTGATTTTGTGGCAGAGCCTCTCACGTCTTTTTAATCTCACATTAGATATGAATGAAATTCCCTCAGTGTGGAAATCAGCTTTTATTATCCCTTTGTTAAAGAAGGAGACCCAACAGAAATATCTAATTATAGGCTGATATCTGTGCTGGCTAAAGTTCTTGAAGCTCTTGTAAGTGAGCGATTAAAGGAGTTTTTAAACACCAATGCCATTTTATCTGAACTTCAATCAGGCTTTAGGAAAACACACAGTACTATCACGGCTGCACTGAAAGTGGTAAATGATTCTTTTGTTGACCTAGGCAAAAAGCAACATTGTGCATCCCTTTTTATAGATTAGTTTAAACTTTTTGACACTGATGACCATGGTATTTTAAAACTAAGACTCCTCCAGTCAGGACTGTCTGTGAAAGCAGTAGGGTGGTTTTTAAATTACCTCAGTAACAGGGCTCAGTGTATTCAATCAGATGGACTTTGTTCTGAATTGGCTACAGTCCACAAGGGGGTGCCACAGGGCTTTGTGTTAGGCCCTCTTTAATTTATCATTTACATTAATAATCTTGGTCTAAATGTGACAGATGCAAACCTGCACTTCTATGCTGATGACAGTTATTTATAGCTGTGGTAACACTATTCCACAAGCCAATGATTCGGTGCAGAAAGCCTTTGTTGCTGTCCAGCATTCGTTACTCCAGTTTAAACTTGTTCTCAATGCAGACAAAACTAAGCTCATGTTGTTTACTAATTCGAGGAAGCGGGCTCAAGTGATGCCTTCAGTGACCACTCTTGAGGGTGAAGAAATATCGTTGGTTCACACGTATAAATATCTGAGTTTCTTGATTGATAATTTGCTCACCTTCAAACTTCATGTAGAAAATCTTGTAAAGAAGCTGAAGTTAAAACTCAATTTTTATTTTCAAAATAAGTCGTATTTTTCTTTTAATGCAAAGATGTAGGGCTGAAACGATTCTTCGAGTACCTCGAATAATTCGAGTACAAAAAAGCCTCGAGGCAAATTCTCTGCCTCGAGGCTTCGTTTAATTCACATTTAATTAATTCATGGCTTTGCAATCGCCTGGGGTCATGTTTCACCCGGACCGAAATAAGTGGCGCACATACACACTGCACTGAATGCACACGCAAGTAGCAAATGTAACTTAAATTTATCTTAAGCCATGGCGGACAACTAGACCGTACTATTACTACTAGTACTAGACCGGTACAGACTGAAAGATGCCGGTAGGTACCGGTAGCGAAAAAACACGGTGCCGACTTTGGTACTGAGATGCTTCATTTATCCGCCTGCGCAGCTACACGGGTGGAGACACAGGTGAGATGGAGGAGCAGAGAGCCCCTCCCCTCCCTGTCAAAACAGCGTAGCGAGTTGCGGGTTAAAAATTCCGAAAAACTCTAAAGTTTCGCTGCATTTTGGAAAGGTAAACAGGAACAGAGCAAAATGAAACATATGCTATGAGATTTGTGCTGCAAAAAACAGGCATTCCAGCAATTAGTCAAAGCCACGCATCGCGTATGGAATTAACTTGCGAGCTGCAGCCATGATATCTATGACTGCAGCACTTTCACTTCAGTCCGACTGAAAAAAGGTGTGTGAGGGGAAGACAGTGACATAACAGAAAGTGCCGAGGTAAGCAATAAATACCAGTAATAATAGTAAATGCACTTATATGCCACAAAACCATGGTTTATATATTTTTTATTTAAAAAAATGTTTAATACTTTATTTTCTCTCAGATTTATACATTGTACATGTAATTTATACATACATATATATTTATATGTATGTATATTCATGTTTATTTATATATACATACATGTAATTTATTAGAGTACTCGATTAATCGATAAAAGATTCGATAGAGTACTCAATTGCAAAAATATTCGATAGCTGCAGCCCTACAAAGATGCAACTTATTGCTGCAACATTTTTACCTTTGCTGGACTATGGAGATGTTTTACATATGAATGCTTCTGCTAAATGTCTTTGATCTCTTGACACTGCATCATGCTGCTGTGAGGTTCATTACTAACAGTAAATTTCTGACTCACCACTGTGAGTTATACTTTCAGGTAGGATGGCCTGCTTTGACCTGCAGGAGGAAAACTTGCTTATACAGTTT
This sequence comes from Callopanchax toddi, assembly GCA_006937965.1. NCBI lineage: Eukaryota > Metazoa > Chordata > Actinopteri > Cyprinodontiformes > Nothobranchiidae > Callopanchax > Callopanchax toddi. Next base: position 42,356 of record SSNR01000311.1, on the reverse strand, counting down.
TATATACAAGGCAATACTTGGACTGCTGCCTTCCTACATATGCTCCCTTCTGGAAAAGAAAAATGCTGGTCACTATTCTCTTTGTCTACAAGAATTCTTATTGCTTTCGGTTCCATTTACAAGCACTGAACTTGGCAAAAGAGCTTTTGTCCACTTAGCACCCTCAGCTTGGAACCAACTGCAGGCCAAATGGAAAATGACAGAGTTCATTTCATTGAGTGTTTTTCAATCTAAACCAAGAAATCTTGAGGCCAACTCCATGGCATGTAACTGTTTCATTTAGACTGCTTCCAATTTTTACTTGATTTTTAACATTTTGTGTTGTTTAATGTGGGTTTTAACTGTGTAACATTTCTGTAACTTTGTGTGATGTTCGCTGCTACCTAGCTTGACCAGGTGTCTCCCTTGAAAAAGAGGTTTTAATCGCAATGGGATTTTTTCCTAGTTAAAGTGCCTGTGACTCCATATTTAAATCACTTTATATTAAACAGGTGTAATCTTTGATGCCTCTAGATTAGCGTTGCACCATTATAACTCAAAATATGCTGTAATTATTTCCTAACGAGCAACTCAGAGATCAGAAGAAAGCGCCGCCTTCCGGTTCTGCTGGGTTTCTCCTTATTTGGCAGCCTGACACTTCTGCTGCAGCAGGGGGCAGTGCCGTCGCGTGAAAGAGAAACGAAACTGAAACTAAACACTACACGGTCTATGGGCAATGGCGGCGGCACTGCCTCGCTCCAGGTGTCGTGAACGTGCATGTGGGAGGAGAATTGACCATATAAGCAAGTCCGGATCACTATGACCTCATAGCGGGCTGGAGTGAAAAAAACTGTTTGAAACCTGGGTCTGAAATCTGGAAGAGCTTCTCACTGGCTGTACTAGGAGACAGATGGACGCCATTTTTTTGCTCTTTCTGGCAGGTTTAAGGTGAGAACTCAACGTTGCAACATGATAGATAAGTCAGAAAACATGGAAACCAATGTCATGGGCACTTTAATAAAAAAAAAGAAAGAAAAATCTCCAGAGAAGGTTTAGGTGTTTCAGAGGTTCAGAGTACAGAGGATTCTCTGCATTCGGCCCACAAGCAACACACTGTGTCCCCCAAGCTGTAATTCTATCAATAAACACACTTTGCCATCACAAGTCAGTGAGGTATCATCCATGTAGCTCATCATTAGACAAAATCTTTAGGTTAGAATTTTATATGATTCATGATTAAAAACAATATAAGGATGTTTGACAGTTGTGTGTGTGTGTGTTAAATTGATATACAGCAGATTAGGTTTTTGGACTTACTGTGTGAAATTCTAATTCTAATTTACACTGGCTGACTGATGTATGAGTGGGGTGGGGCTAATTGTGTGGTGCATCAGACAGACACCTGAAATCAGGAGGGAGGGTTTGGGCGCCCACGCCAGCCTCGGAGGCGGTCTGAGCCCGCAGCTCCTCAGCCGTCAGCAGGCAGTGGAGGCGGTACAGGATGCTGGGCAGACACACAGCTTTCCTCCAGAGAGACGCAGGAATGGGATGGATGGCACACAGCTCTGGAACCAGGATCTGATACCACAGCACAGACAGACATAGTGAGACATGATCCAGAAACAAACATGAGTCCAAACACAGACACGACCATCAGAAGCTCTCTGTTCCTACCTGCTTGTTCTGCAGACTCTCCCACTTGGCCTTCCTTTTCTCTGCACTGCTCAGAGGGAGAGCTTTACCCTTCTGGTTCAGGTGACGGGGGGTCAGCAGGTTCAGCCTGAGGACAAAACCCCCCAGAGAGGAAACAGGGTCAATAACAACAACCACCCCCCAGGGAGGAGTGTTTTTTTAGAGCAATCATCTCCTCATCCTCCGAGGGATGCAGCCCCTGCTGCGCTGAGCTCTGATCTGTGTGTCATTGGCGTACTTGGCGCACTGACAAGTGTTCACTTTAGATTCATATGCAAGCTGTGATTAATTGCGTTAATTTTTAACGCTTTTTGTTTGTAAATAATTAATCAAAATTAACGTGTAAAGTCCCACCCCTAAGATAGACATGTACAGTATGAAAGCACGCCAGGCTCACGGGGGTGGGCTGCCCTGTCCCCAATGTCCCTCCTATCTGGCCATCAATACAGTACTTCACCCCTGAAGGCGACAGACTTCTATGCACCTCTCACTGGTCTAACTGAGGAACACTCAAGTTTCTGTCTGACAATCCCCTCCGGTCAGAGATGCAGCTTTATGCACGGGAATGGGCTTGAAGAGGAAAGAGTGTGCGGCTGACCCAATTCCAGTTCAGTCCATGATGCAAAATTTAAGAAAAACTGGAAACAAGAGAATTGTTAAGAATAATTGATAAAGTTGGAAGTGAACAATTCTGATGGAATAGGTCTGTTAGATCCTGCTCTAAGTTTCAATTCCCACCTGTAATGCGCTACCACGGTATGACGGTAGAGTCAAAATCTCTACCGTGTACCAAATTTATATCGTTTCTACCGTATACCGTTTATATCGCCCACCCCTACAAGAGATGTTCCGGTTTGGATCAAACTGAATCAGGACTTGGTGGTGAACGGGTATTTTGACTCCATGCCAGGAGCGGCTACTCCACAAGAGGTATGCGCCCACCTCCTGTTGAAAACTGAAGGGGTGTCTAGGTAGCTCCTTAGCTGAGCCTCACAGTTAGACCTGGTCATGTGATCTGGTCTACGGTTGGGTGTGTAAATGTGTTACATGTTTGCAAAAGTGAATGAGTGGATTATTGTGGACTGCCTGGTATTCAAGCTTTGCTTGGCAAAATTTTAACTAAAATCCTCAGGAAGGTCCTGGTTTACAGACCAGAGACTATATTAATTCTAGGGATGCACCGATACAATACCATGTACTCGCACTCGTTAAAGTTAACCGATACCAAGGCTGCAGTAAGAAGGTGGCTTCTGTTGTAGTTTTCTAGATTGGTCGCTAGGGGGAGCTGTTGCGCTAAAAAGGACCAGTGTGGTTAGGAGTGAAAAATTGTGCAATTATTTCACAGAAAATGTTTATTTCCAATACAGGGTTTCTCCCAGTGCTATAAAAGCCTGGCGGACCTGGCCCCCTGCCAAGCTAAGCCTCAAAACTCAAGTCTGTACCAAGATTAACCCGAGAGGAAAGCTAATAGCAGCTAACAACTGCTAACGGCAGCAAACACTATGAAACTAAAACAAAGTGAGCTAGTTCAGCTCTCTCCCTAGTTGTAGTTCATATGACAGAAAAAGCAAACGCGGATTTTATTTTACTACTGAGGCAGCAAAAGCTCTGTAGGGAGCATTAATGCAACCTGTAGGTAGCGGATAGCTCAGGCTGCCAGATCGGCTCGGGGCCCTTCAAACTATGGCAAAGCCACTTGGATAAAATAGATTGTACATCTCATTCAATACTGTTCTTCCACACGTTTTGGAAAGAGTTTAGCAGGTTCGTTATTAAATACAAGTTTCTTACCACTTAAATGTTTTCTTTATAACTGTAATTTGTTAATAAAACACAATTTTGTGTTTGTTTTGCAAAGAATGTGAAAATACATCAAATTAACATCAGACTGTGCCAAATGAGTGCAACGGTTCTTATATGTGAATGTTTTAGATGTATTTACATAATTAGCAGGTCTGGCAGTTTTTAGAAATGTAGAATTTTGTATACAGTATTTTGTTAGTTTTTCACGCAACTTTGTAATATTTTTCTAGGTTTTATAAAATATTTCCAGGCTGTTTCTGTGTTTGTATGTATATGTATTTTTGTATGTATATGTGTATATATGTGTGTATATATATATATATATATATATATATACACACATATATGTATATATATATATGTGTGTGTGTGTGTGTGTATGTATGGATTTGTGATAATTTTTATTGATATTTCATTTTTTTTATCAATTCATCCTCATTTGCTGTAACAAGCAGAGAAGAAAATAAAACCTGTCTTCCAATTCATTGCATTTATTTGTAAGTACCCAGATCCAAGTATCGGCATCGTTTGAAAAAAGTGGTATCTCTGCATCCCTAATTAATTCCTTCAGGAGAAAGTCCCAGTAAAGAAGCCAAAGATAAAATCTGTCAGGATAAAGGTCCCGACAGCAGTGTTGCAGGTAAATTTGAATATAATCATATGGTTTGGCGTTTGGTCTCTTTCTTTCCTTCTCAACAGAATAAAAGCTCTGAAAGCTGCAACTGCAGTTTGAGGGTCTTCTCTGTTTTTGTCTGCCTGGAATTTTCTGATTCTTTGTATGTGTAGATAAAGTCCTTCATGATGATCTGGTGTGTGTGTGTGTGTGTGTGTGTGTGTGTGTGTGTGTGTGTGTGTGTGTGTGTGTGTGTGTGTGTGTGTGTGTAAATGAAGCCTGACTGAACCGACAGCTGGCTCTAACTGCTGCTCACCTGGAAGACGTGTGGTCCACATCCAGAAGAGGTTGATTCAGGTTGGACAAGTCCAGGTTGTACTTGGTTTTGTAGTACTCGGCGAACGTCTCGTACTCCGGTGAGGGAAACTTGCTGAGTGGAGTCAGGTCTGTGTACACGTCAGCAACGTAGAAACGATGAGGCTGGTCAAAGTTACGATACCTGAGAAGGGAGAGGAGGGGAAAAAGACGTGTTCGGTATGTAGGTCCATTTGGTCAGAAACATTCAGAACCATGGTGAGACTGCAGTACCTTGGAATGATGACAGCATCCTGGTAGTCCTCCAGCTTGAAGATGAAGGGGTTCTGCTTGGTGTACTTAGTGGAAGGAATGCCTGTGCGGGCCTCGGACTTCTCTATGTCCTCCATAAATTTAAAGTCCATATCCAGAGTGTGGGAGTCTCCAACTGAAGCAGAAGACAGAAGAGACACTGACACATGAATGGACTAAGAAATAATTCATTGAATTATTCAAAACTTCCTGAAGGCCACACTCCTAGAAACTCAGCTAGTTTAAACCAGGTGACGTTACACTGCTATGAGTTTATGAAAGAGAGAGAAATAAAAGTCAAGGTGGAGCATCAGACCACTCAGCTCTACATGTCTACATTTGTACAGATTTTTGTAGTCTTTATGAACTGGGTCTGCTTGAGATGAAGTCTGTCTCTCCATATGTTGTTATTCCATAAGTTCATCAAATCTTTAATTTAAATTTTTCAATCAATTAATACTTTTCCAAGTCATCACCCAAATCACTCCATGCACTGAAAAGATGCTTTAAGATCAAATTTCTTCCTCTGATCTCCATCATTAGATCTCAAAATGAAAAACTCAGATCTGACAGCAGAGAGGAGAGAGCAGCTTTTCACAGGTGAAGATGGGAACAGCTGATTTTTCATTTATATCAGAGAACTGAAGGAATCCATGTCTTACTTGAGTTGACAGAATACTGAATTAATAAAATATCCAATAGCTGCAGCCCTAATGTGAACTGTTGAGGAGGAGGAAATGAACAGCACTCACCAACATTCAGAGGTAGAACGCAGTACGCTGAGTCAGCCTGCGTGGGCTTGAACTCCAGTGCAGGTTTCTCCAGGCGGAGGATGTGGGAGAAGATGTACTGATGCATGCGGGTGATGAGGTCCAACTGGGCGGCGCTGAGCGTGAAGCCCCGTTTCTGCAGCTCAATGGAGATGGTCACCTCCCCTGAACGGGTGTACACCGGGAAGTGAGGGATCTGCATGTGAGAAAGACAACCTGTGACTTCTGGTCCAAAGGAGACAAGCAGGGGACAGATTTATGAAACAAAGGGGAGGCGGAGACCTACTCGAGGTATGGGTTTGGCGGTCAGGATGCCGAAGCAGCGGGTGGTGTCTTCCGGCGGGTAAAGTTTCCTTCTGCGAAAGTTGAGTTCATCAGGGAGAGGCGTGGTGAGAACCATCCCGATCACGTACAGGTAGTAGGTCTGCTGGAGGACGGCGTAGCTGTCCCGCAGACACTCAGGTATCTGAAGACACAACCATAAACATGTCTCTGGTGAGGACATCTGATCTGTGTTCTGATTTAAAAAACAACAAGACACTGATGGACTTGATTCTTAATAGAGTCCTTTCTGCTTAGCCAAAACCATCTGTTATGACCTTTGAACTCATTCTAATCTAGATTATTATTTAAAACCATCAGGTCCTCAGTAGGACATGAAACCATCAGGTCTTCAGTAGGACATGAAACCATCAGGTCCTCAGTAGGACATGAAACCATCAGGTCTTCAGTAGGACATGAAACCATCAGGTCCTCGGTAGGACATGAAACCATCAGGTCCTCGGTAGGACATGAAACCATCAGGTCCTCAGTAGGACATGAAACCATCAGGTCCTCAGTAGGACATGAAACCATCAGGTCCTCAGTAGGACATGAAACCATCAGGTCCTCAGTAGGACATGAAACCATCTGACATTTCTGATTGTGTTTTAACTCTTGGAGTTTAGTCTGGAGTTCTAAAGAAGATTCTGTTTCTCATGAAAATGTTCTAAATGACTTAGAACCTCCACCAGGACTTCCTAACTCTCTGAGCTGTGGTTCTGGTCCAGAAGAACCTGACTAACAGAACCTACGGCTTTAGGGTAGCACTGCCTCCTCTTGGTGGAACCAGGCCGACCCGGGACGCTCGTCTCCTCCTCATCGTGGAGGTCCAGCTCCTCCTCGTACTTCACCGTCTCCTTCCCTACAGGCATCAGGTGATCATCCAGCTCACCTGTGATAGAGGAACATCAGAACTGAGGTCCAGAATCCTAGCCAGGCCTCCTGTCAGAACTGAATGTACCTATCTTGTGGAGCTTCTCACAGCAGAGAAGCGCAACAGCCTTCTCCGCCAGACGGGAGCAGGTCATGGTGGGACCCTGAACACAGAGACACATGATGAAGAGTAATGAAGAGGAAACATAAAGCAGGCAGGATGGTGGGGGTCTCTGAGGATCTGGACCTTAACAGGAACTCTCAGAGGAGAGTTGATGGGCAAGTAGAGCGTGGACTGGAAGCTTCGGTCCTTCGTCTCCTTGGTTTTGCATTTTGGCGCCAGATGAGTGAACGGGTCACTGGGCAGCCGAGCACAGTACCTGAAACCAGATTAAACCGGTTCAAACCAGAAACTTCCACTGAGGTCTGTTCCTGTTCAACAGAGCCTGACCTACCTGTTGATGTGTCCAATGGCTGTGTTGATGGTGACCTGTGGACCTCCATCCTCTGACCTCAGGACGTACGGAGGAAGGACATCTTCGTCGTCAGAGACCTGGTCCACTTCAAACTCGCCGACCTCCACCGACTTGGAGCATTTGTTCCTCAAGATCTGCTCAAAATGAGAAAAGTTCAGTCTGGGTCACGAACTGATCACAGAACAGAAAGTGAAGTAGACGGATGCTTGTGTCATTCTGAAGTGGTGTCAGATGAGACTGTTTGTTTTGTTTATGCTGCTGTATGGTAGCATAGTGATTCAGACAGGTTTTATAGTGTCCTAAACTTTCACTGCAATGCAAGGCAGACAATAAGGACAGCTTCTCATCCTGTAATGACAAACCATCTGTCTAGGGCTGGGTATTGTTAGGAATGTCACAATTCGATTCGATTTCGATTCTTCAGGCTTTGATTCGATTTCGATTCAATATTGATCTATTAGCTTCGATATCGATTCAATAATAAGTAAATACACAAGTAATTACGTACCTAACGGCTCTACGTTAACTTTTTTAGCTCATAGCACTGGTGCTACAGAGGTTGCAGATTTTGTAGCACAGAACAACAAGTTGTAGCACCAGCATAAAAATTCAGCTACAATATCTAAAAGTCAAAATGAGTACTTGTCATTCTTAACACACTGACAAAGTGCTTATAATGAAAAGACAATAAGAAAAAATATCTTCAAACATGTTTATGTGTCAGTGTAATTTCAAAAAGAACATTTATTCATTCAAATTAGTGTAGATTTGTTCAAAGTGTGAGTGTGCTGAGAAATGTGTGCAATTAGTGTTTAACTGTAGTGTGCATCCTGTGTGAGTTTTAGAAAAAACATGGACGATATTATAGTTTGTATACATCTAGTGATGTGTGGTTGTTGAGTTATCTGATTTGATCTTTCTTTTTTTAATTTGATCTTTTTCTTTGATCTTGCCACCCTTGTACTGTCTTTGCCCCTGCCTGGCCCCCGCCCCCCTCTAGATTCGCCCCTGGGGCGGAGCTGCAGCAGCGTGTCAGGCGGACTTCATTGTGAAGCCGTCTCTCTCCCTGACTCGGACCGTGGACCCGTTTACAGACATCGATGTGACCCATTAATATTTTTAGTTCCTCTGGTTTAATGCGTGTCTGTGATTAAACCACAGGGAGACTTTTAGCGTCGCTAAGAGGTTTTTTCCGAACGGCTGAAACGCGTAAGAGACGGAACTCTGTCGCTAGACGAGAACTTTAATCCGTACAAGTGCGCAAATACTATATTCCACATGCTTTACATTGTTTTAACATTTTTAAACTTAATTCTGAAGGTGTGGTGGCTTTTATTTGGCCGTGCGCCATGATCAATTACGTGTTGAGGGAATAGCACGAGCGCTACGTCTAAAAATAGTTTATAGCACAGACCGTTTTGACTGTACAGCCCTGGCTAAGAATATTTTTCTATAATGTGTGCAGTATTACAAATGTTTAAGAACAAACTGACCCCAGTGTTTCCTGTCATTTTTTTTTAGCAGAATAAGCAGTACAATAATACGTAAGCAGAACGTGTATTGAATACAAACCCCAGCTGTAACAAACAGGTGCTTTTTTAACACCTCTAAAGTGTGTGTAATAGTAGAAAGTATTTCTTTCTTGCTATACATTCAAGTTATAAAAGAAATGTAAACAGAAGCACAAAATGTGCATCTTCCTTGTCGTTTACAACGCTGAACACTCTCACTAGAGTGTTACCCACAGCGCCCCTACTGGCCGGCAGGCTGAATCGATTCATAAAATGTGATGAATCGATATTGAATTGAGAAATTAATAATTGCAATGCATTGATGAATCGATATTTTTACCCAGCCCTACATCTGTCTATTTAAAATCTTTAAACACCAGCAGCGTTGTGGAATCTAGACCTGCAGATCACACAAGAGTTTGGATTTCTGTAGCTCATTGTTCGCTGAGCTGCAATGATGACCCTTAAAGTGTCTCAGTTCTGTCCAAAGTTCTGACACACAAGAGTGTGTTCCTCTAGTTTTTGTAAAGGCCCTGTAGGTACCTTTTCAATGGCCTTGTAGGTGGTCAGATCATCCTCGAAGCTCTTGGTCCTCTCAGAGTCAGCCAGCATGATGTAGTTGGACACTGGGGCTCGGGCTCGGCCTTTGGACTGGACGTAGGACCGGTAGTCTGTGGGCAGGTCAAAGCGCACCACGAGGTTGCACTTTGGGATGTCCACACCTTCCTCCACTATGCTAGTGGCAATCAGAAGGTTGGTCTCATGAGCTCGAAATTTTCTCAGAACCTGAGAAACATGAGCAAAAGAATGCTTCTGTGAATGTTTTCTCAAGACCAGAACCCAGAGTGGACTGAATGAGACAAATCAGAACTCAGAGTGATACAGTAACTTTACCTCCTCCTGTTTCCTGAACTCGACCTCCATCTGTTTGTTCCTCGGCTGGTTCTTGCCGATGCTGTGACCCGTGATGAAGTTACTGTTAATGTAGGCCAGATCCGGGTCTTGCTTCCCTGCCTCTTTGATCAGTCTGTAAACACACACACGCACACCTGAACATCAAATCCCCTGTGAAGCTCATGTAGAGCAGTGGTTGGCAACTGGCGGCCCTCGGGCTGCTTGCACATTTCCGGCCCTCCAGGCTTATACAGACTTTCTGTTTTTTTTCTTGCATGAGTGTTTGTGCACGTTGTCGGCCTGCATGGCCCTTAAACCAGTGATTCCCAACCGGGGGTACGCGTACCCCTAGTGGTACGTGAGTGCATTACAGGGGGTACGTGGAAACATGCAGCAGAGGTTGCGCTAGACTGACAGGGTTTTTAAAGGGGTGGTTTATTCAGAATCCATTTTTTTCAGGTCTTCATAGTTTCTAATAGGTCCCCCTGAGCCTGTCATGTAGGCCAAACATGAAAACTCTCTGTTCCCTGGTTATTAAGAAAAAACAGAATCTCTGATTAAAGAATCTTAAAAATGCGGGAGAGCATTTCTGCAATTTTTGACGTCACAAGACTCACAACGTGTATTCGCTGAGATGGTAACGCTTTTCGGTCCGCCCAGCTGCTAGCTTTTGTTTTTGTTGAAAATTCAACATGGCGGAACGCAGACAGTGTTCCCAACTCGGGGATCTACTGTACCTGGCTGGCTGCCTGCCGCAGGTTACTCTCTCTCTGTTTTTTTTCCTTCCTCTGTGTGTGTGTGTGTGTGTTTAAGCCACAGTCGGCCAGCAGAGCACTGCACCA
>SSNR01000311.1:2799-26497 GCA_006937965.1 Callopanchax toddi | reverse complement strand
AATAATAATAATAATAATAATAATAATAATAAATTTAACTTATATTGCACTTTATATTTTGCAATCTCAAAGTGCTACAGCGGAGAAGGTTAAAATAGCTGAGTCAACACTCATAAAACAAGTTTAAAAAAGTAAAAGGGGCGGCTACAGAATAAAACTAACAAAAAGCTTTTCTAAAAAGGTAGGTTTTCAGGTTCTGTTTAAAAGCATCCACAGTTTGTGGAGACCTTAAGTGGACAGGGAGGGAGTTCCACAACCTCGGAGCAGCAGAGGAAAAAGCCCGATCTCCCATGCTGCAGAGCTTGGTTCTGGGGGTTTGAAGCGTGTTCGCTTTTACGGAGCGAAGGATGCGTGTGGTCGGGGAAGTGAGGAGTTCCTTTAGGTAGTGGGGGGCTTGACCGTAAATGCACTGGTGGGAGAGGAGGCAGAGTTTGTATTCTATTCTAAGTGGGACAGGGAGCCAGTGAAGTGCTTTCAGAATGGGGGTGATGTGCTCATGCTTGCGCACCCTCATCAGGATCCTGGCAGCGCTGTTCTGGATGTATAGTCTCTGGAGGTTCTTGCCAGAGATGCCGATGAGATGACTAAAAACTAAAAAGTCTAGCGCTACCTCTGGTTGCGCAATCATGTGCTTTTCACGAAAGATTACCCAATGGCGGTATAAGGGGGGTATGGGGGTGGTGGTCGCGCTGTTGACTACGTGCAGGATTACACAGACGTGAGTCGGGAGTAGTGATGGGACTAATGGTTCTTTGATGGGAGCCATTCATTGGTGAGCCGTTTTCCTACGTGTTTTCTTTGTTTTTGCAACATTCTGCAACTAATTAACACTGACAAGTGGTCTGTTCGAAACTGATGGCCCCGCCCTTTTGCACAGCTGCACCTTTGACAATGAAGGCAGTTTGACTTCTTTTGTTATCTTTAATGTTTCAACTCATCCTATTGAAAAACAGCCATTCACACCTCCAACGGATTCCTCACCCAAGTGGCAGCCAGACAACTGCTCTCCACACCTCTCCCTCCCCCCTCAGCCCCCCTGCTGCATTAGCATTAAAACACCCGCGGCTTATATTCCGGTGCGGCTTATGTGTGGACAAATCTGCAATTTCCCCCAAATTTAGCTGCTGCGGCTTATAATTAGGTGCGCTTTATAGTCCGGAAATTACGGTACTTATTCAAAAGAGCTCCAGTGTTTGTTAGAACAAAAAGAGGTTTATTCACTTTTTTATTTAGTATTTATTTTCAGATTGCTTATTTGCTTTCATGCATGGCGTGATTGTTTCTGAGCTCTACATAAATAGTGAAAAGAATCAGATGTTTGAGAATTAAATGTTCAAGTTAGGGACATTCAATCAAATGATTTCAATTTAATAGTTATGTAAGTTCTATTTTTGAAGTATCGTCAACACATTTGACTAAGGGGGTACTTGTGGTCTGAGAAAAAGGCTCAGGGGGTATGCGAGTCAAAAAAGGTTGGGAAACACTGCCCTAAACAATAACATTTAACTAGAAAGTTCCTGAAGAAACTTTGAGAGGGCGTGCTACCGGCGGCATCAGTGAAATCAACATGATTCCTCAATATTTTGTAGTTTAAAGTCCCATGATTATTTTAAACGAAGAATGACATTTCTAGGTTAAAGCAACGTAAATGGTTGCTATGGTGACGGTTGCTATGGCGATGAAAATGGTTGCCATGTCGATGGTTATGACGGTTGCTATAGCTTTGGTGATGGTTTCTATGGCGACAAAAACGGTTGCCATGGAGACTAAAACTGTTGCCATGGTAACGAAAGCGGTTGCTATGGCGACGGTTGCCACAGTGACAAAAACTGTTGCCATGGTGACAAAACGGTTGCTATGGTGACTGTTGCCATGGCGACGTTGCTATGGTGACAAAACTGTTGCTATGGTGACGGTTGCTATAATGACAAAAGCGGTTGCCATGGTGGCTGTTGCTGCTGCGACAAAAACTGTTGCCATGGTGACGGTTGCCATGGCGACAAACCTGGTTGTTATGGCGATGGTTGCCACAGTGACAAAAACGGTTGTTATGATGACTGTTGCTATGGCGACAAAAATGGTTGCCATGGAGCCAGTTGCCATGGTGGAGGCTGCCATGGTGAAAAAACGGTTGCTATGGCAACGGTTGCTATGTCGGCAGTTGTTATGTTGGCGGTTGCTATGTCGGCTGTTGCCACGGTGACAAAACTGTTGCCATGGCAACAAAACGGATGCTATGATGACTGTTGCCATGGCGACGGTTGCTATAGTGACCAAACGGTTGCCATGGCGATGGAACCTTTTGCTATGGCGGCGGTTGCTATGGTGACGAAAACAGTTGCTATGACGACAGTTGCTATGGCGACGAAAACAGTGGCTATGACGACAGTTGCTATGGCGAAGAAAACAAACGGTTGCCAGGGCGACGAAAACGGTTGCTATGGTGCCGGTAGCCATGGTGCCAAAAAACGGTTGCTATGGCAACGGTTGCCATGGTGACAAAACCGGTTGCCATGGCGATGAAAGCAGTTGCCATAGTGATGAAAGCGGTTGCTATGGCGACGGTTGCCATGGCATGCTAATGCTAACATCAGCATTGGCATACAAACATGCTATACTATAGCAAGCATGTTAGCACATTAATGCTATTTGACCTCTACATTAAGATATCAGCTCCATTCATTTTAATATAGGTTTTGGTTTGGGTGTTATCCTGTTTAATGATTCTGATCCTGTTCTCATATGGTTCTGGTTCTCATCTGGTTCTGGGACCTGTCAGTTGACTGTGTGATTCTAGTCCTGGTCCTGTTTGTGTCTTGTTCCAGTTCTTGCTCTGGTACCTGTGTGTACCTGCAGCTAAAACAGCAAAGTAACCTGTATGTCACCATTTTTTCCACTGCAGCAAATATCAGCCAATCAGAATCAAACATAAGCTGACACACTGCACCATCCAATCAGAATCCTTGCTACACTTTGCCTGCTGACAAATCTCACACCTGTTCTTAATGACACCTAAATGCCAGATTAAAATAGAAAAGCACTCTTCTCAAACAACCTGTTCCCATTCGAAAAGTATAAGACCCATTTGAAAAATTTAAACACCGATAGAAGCAGGAGGCTTTAGTGGTCACTAGTCCCAAATTTCATGCATGTCCTATGTTATATGTCCGAATAATGACGATTTGATTTCACAAGACATCAAAGTGTTGAAAGACAGAGATCCAGATGAAATAACATGGAAAAGAGACATTTTTTCAAGGCTGCTCTGCGCCTTCACTAGCAGCTTGTGAGCAAACTGTAGGTCACAGAGACATGAGAATCACTTCACCGGAAAGCAGACAAAAATCCTCAGTCGTAGAGGTCCTGAACCTCTGCAGCAGGGGCACATACAAACAGAGAACATGATTTTAAAGGCAGAGAGCTGATGATGTTTAAACTGTACAGATACAATCATCTTGCAACTGTGAAAGCAGTAGTTTGTCATATTTGATATATAAATGTAACTCAGTCTTCTTCTCAATGTGTCAACCTTGAAAGGCTGAAATGAGCTCTCTGCCTTTAAAATCATGTTCTCTGTTTGTATGTGCCCCTGCTGCAGAGGTTCAGGACCTGAACTCCTGTAAGGATCACATACCGATTCAGGACCACAGCTGTGTAGCGCCTCTCTACGAAGACGATCCCACACAGGATGTTGGTGAAGGGGGAGGGGAAATTGGCCTCAGGCCTCTCCTTTGCCTCCACCTCTTCATCCTCATCTTCATCCTCTGAGTCGCTCCATGACACGTAGTTGTCCTGGTTCCGGTTGTTGTACCACTCCACACTCTCAAACTGCTGCCGCTCCAGGGGCTTGTACTCGTGCAGGATCTCCAGGAGTCTCAGGACCTTGGGCGTGACAAACTTCAGGTCGAGGGAGGCGGGGGAGAAGCGCTCCTCACACAGAGCGTGGACTTTACGCAGGATGGTATCGGTGAACAGCAAGAACTTCCTGTTCAGCTCCTCCTGCTCATGTTTGATGAACTTCTGCAGCTCACGCACCATGATGCCTGCAGCCTTATCGGCACACCACGGTCCCAGAACCTGCAGCACAGCCTGGCAGTCGCTCAGAATCTGCAGGGACAGAGAGGGTTATAGTCCTTCACACAGGGTCCAGAACCTTCACACTGTCCAAAGCCTTCACAGAGGGTCCAGAGCTTTCATATAGTTAAGAACAGTCACACACATGATTCAACATTCAAACATCAGCGCATACAAGTTATCAGGATGTACACGTAAACAGGGTGTACATGGGAACAGTAGATGTTTCATACAGAGAAGCTCTGACCTGCTTGGAGATGAAGGTGGGGTCACGGCCCTCTCTGGAGCCAGGGATGTTGCAGTCATTGAGGAAGAGCAGAGCTTCATCCAGTTCTGCTTGTAAACGTCTGGAGAGGCTGCTTCTATCCAGGTAGGGACCGCAGTCCAGAACCACCTCCCTGGGTTGGGATGCATACCTGAAACAGGTGACAGCTAGTTGAAAAGCCGCTGCATGAACAACCACTTCCACTTATGACCACTCCTCAGCTCAGCTCATAATAATCTCCACCCCCTGGATTGTGTTCCTACCTGTCCAAGACCACCAGGTCTGTGGCCGTCTCAGCTTTGCTCTTCAGGATTCTCTCCAGATTCTGGATCTTCTGCTCGAGTTCTGATGGGTCACACTTCCCATTGAGGATGGAAGCAGTGAGTCCCAGGATACGAGGACCACACGTGCACTCTTCAAACAGCTGTATGAACACACACAAACACACACAGGCCAGCTGTGTCACCTCGGGTAACCTGCTGGAGAGACTGAGGTGTGGATGCTGACTCACCTTCATGATGTCACTGTACGGGTGATCTGTGATGGCCAGGTGACAGTCATCAAACACCACCAGGTTGATCTTAGACAGAGGTAAGATACTGTTCCTCAGAATATGCAGGAACACCTGGCAGGTCATCACCAGGACCTAGAGGAGAACATCACAGGTACGTTCTAGGAGGGTTCTGGATAAATAAACCAAGAACCAGACAAATACGCTCGGGTATCACACTCACTCACTCTTTCACACACACACACACACACACACACACAAACACACGCGCGCACGCACACACACACACACTCACACCCTCTCTCTCTCGTTCACACACACACTCACTCTCTCTCTCGCTCATATACACACTCTCTCTCTTTCTCACACACACACTCACTCTCTCTCTCTCACACACACACACTAGTGGTGCAACGAATCAGATAATTCACGGATCGGATCGGTTCACGGTTTTGAGTCACGGATCGGATTAATTTTCAGATCAGCATAATGAAAAAGAAAAGACAAAAAACTTTGCTCTCTCATTATTTTCTAAAACACTGAGCAACTTTTTTATGCTCAATCCTCATAAATACAAACTGCATTTAACTCAAGACGTCAATCTGATGCTGCAATAAAGTTTTGAATCATATTAAAGCTAATTAATGGGGGAGATAGACTCATATGCCACCTCAGGGTCACAGACCTGCTTCTGTCAAACTAGCGGTCACAGCTGGGGGGGGTGACGCACGAGGCGCTGCTCTGCGGCACCAGACTGAACTCCGGTTATATTAACGTTTATTAGCTCGTATATAAAAGCCCAACATAACGTTATCTTGGACAGAAATTGGTGAATCTAGTTTGTCTATCAGAAAGATTCCAGCTGACGGAGAGAGAGACGGAGGAATCAGAGGCTGCGCACGCGCAACAGAGACTGGATCAGATATTGATCAGGGATCCTTCGTTCTGGTGTACTAAAACGGCTGAAGCCAACAGAGTGAACCTCTATACGTGATGGCAAAATGAACGCCTTTCTCAGAGGGGAATTATCTGCAGATTCAGAGCGCGTGAGCACAGAACGTCGGGGATTATTTAGCAACGCACATGCTCTACATGAACCGCGGACCACGTGCGTTCCGAACCATAGAGGGTGATCCGTACGAACCACGGATCGATGATGATCCGTTGCACCCCTAACACACACACAATCAATCAGCTAAACACAGACTGAAGTAAACACACTAGGCTTGGGCAGTATTATAGTAATATCGTATCTAGCTGGTGTTTAAAATTAGCAACAGTATCAGTTTCAATACAGTCATGAAAAAAATGCACAGTCAGGGCGGGACTGCCGTTGAGCCGATGGTAATTTTGGGCCGGTCTGGACCGGTCATGCGGCCTGCTTTCCGAGCGGCTTGTTTTAATCAGCACTTCCTTGTTGCGGTGCAAACTTGTACATGTGTTCATGCACACTTATAGTGCTTCAGTCACACACACACACCCCTTTCCGGGACAACCCACAACGTAGCCGTCCGAACCAAACATCAGCTGTAAGGGCTCATGGTGAGAGCCATGATCAAAGATGCCTGGGCTGAATTATGGTCCCAGTCCAACCCTGGTCACAGTAATAATGTACACTGAGGGAAAGTGTGGAGGAAGTTTGACGGTATCAAAATTTGGATAACGCTCAAGCCCAAAACACACTATGAAATGTCCCCTGTGTTTTAAAGATCACGATGCTGGTCTTAAAGAACTTCACCTGATTCTCAGTGATCTCCTGACTCCATCGATGCTCTGCCCATGACGACGCCTCCTCCCAATCCGTGTACTCTCCCACCTGGAGGTCCGAGTGAGTTCTGACTGCAGCAGCTTGTTGGACCACAGATGACACTGAACAACAAGAAGAACAGTCACACTTAGGGCTGTGCGATATGACGAAATATTTCATCTGGATGGCAGAAAATGTCCATCCTCAAATATAAAGCTCTAAGGTTTACATGACGGTTAGGAGTTTCACAGCAGTAATTTACATCATAATGCACTTTACGGCATGCCCATGCACGCGCCACACAGCAAAACATAAACAAACATGGAGGCAGACGGTAGTGGTTGAATTTTAGACCAGAGTCAACAGGATAACCAGCTAACCCAAAACAAGGAGCTTGTAACTAAAAGATGGACAACTTCTGTTGCATGGATGTGGTTTAAGTATAAAAAGTCAGATGTGGACCAGACAACAGTTGTTTGTAAATGTTTACCATCTCCCGGTCCCAACAACGGACTCCAACACCACAAATGTATTTTATCACCTGCGCAAAAACCACGATGAAGAATACAGAGACAGTCAACGAGCAAAAACTGCAAAAGCAGCGTCGAGTGTTGATGTAAGCGCTCATAATAAACTCCAGACGCTGCAACAAGCTCATCGCACACCATGTAGCCATAGCTCCCTCAGATGGAAGGAGATTACTGCTGCGGTTACCAAGCACATCTGTAAAGATATGGCTCTAATCTACACGGTGGAGAAACATGAGTTTTGTGAGTTACACACAAACCAAGATATGAAATGCCCAGCTGAAAACACATTACTAAAGTCATGTTACCTGATTTATATGATGCATGTCAGGCCACAGTGGAGGTGGAGATTCACAAACAGGTGTTCTATGTTTTGTATGTTTATCATTATCAGGATATAAAATGAGCTGTATTGGGATATTAAATTTTGGCCATATCGCCCAGCCCTAGTCACACCCCAAGCTTCCTCCTGAACACAGGTGTGAGGAACATGAGCTCACCTGAGTCCACCAGGAACACGGTCCTCCTGGCGTTCTCCTGGTAGCTTCCTCGGATCTGGTGGGACAGCTCTTTAGTCAGAAGGACCGCGATAAAGGTCTTCCCTGAGTCTGTGTTCAGGCAGACAATTGTGTTGCGTTCAAGAGCTGCTTCAAGAAGTTCAACCTGAGGGTGTTATTAACAACAATCAATAAAGTAGACAGGTAGACTGATAAACAGGCTGACAGGCAAACAGGTGTTTGTAGGTGTTTACAGTAGAGATGCACCGAAATGAAAATTCTTAACCGAAACTGAAAACCGAAAATGAGGATACCAAGGCCGAAAACCGGAAACACTGAAAGAAATGATGATGTCAATTTCTAGAACCATAGCATTTATGGTTACGATGTGTACTAAAATGACCCAAAAGTGCATTTTAGGTTTTCGGCCGTAACACCCAAATCACCAAAACACGACCAAAACGTGTGATGTGGCAAGCAAATAGTGCAGCCAGCACGTGAGAAACGTGATAAGAGCCAGCATGTTTGCGGTGTGGACTTATTTCACTATCTCAGCTGGTGATTTTGGACCGGGCGGTCCGGATCCCGTCTGCTCAGGCTGGAATCTGAGCGGCTCGTTTCAATTTGCTCCTCCCGCTGCAGAGCTCTGGTACAGAGAGCAGCTGTAAGTGACAGGTAACATCACACGTTTCGGCCGTGTTGTTTCAGTGATTTAGGTGTTTCAGCCAAAACCTGAAAATGCACTTTTGGGATGTTTTCGGCCGAAAATTTTCGGTGGCCGAATTTTTGGTGCATCCCTAATTTACAGGTGTTACCTGATATTTCCTGGGTGTGTAGATGTTATCGTGGATGGCCTCCTGCTGCCACGGCAGACCGAAGAAGGGTCCCATGGGGGAGGTGGCAGGAGTGACGAGCTGCAGGCCCGCCATGCTTCAGAGATGGGGAGGGTGAATGGGTGGAGCTCCACCAGGTGTTTGTTTATCTCATTTCATCATCCCACCTCCTCTAAAGTTCACTGATTGTACAGAAAAACATATCATGTTAAAGCGGCTCTCTGGATTATTTTTCTCTGTATCAAAGTTTTCTAAATGTTCTAAATGATATTTCAGGTCTAAACTATGATCTATGGGTTGAGTTCCACAACATCTGTCATTCTGATGAAGACCCTCCTTCCTCCTAGAGACCCCTTTCCATTATTTCTTGCCGCCGACATTTTTCAGCCAATGAAATTCAAATGTCTGCATTCTCTCAACATGCACGCGCATCGACCAAACCTGTACCAGTAGGGGGCGCTGTCGTACAGGACGCTCCGTGTGTTTCTCTGTTTACCGTCTCGTTCACTGAGGACTCACAGCTCATTTCTACTAAAAACCTACCCATTCTCCAGCTAAAGACGGGTTTATTTTTATTTTTAAACCTTTCACCTCACAGAATGGCAAGGCTTGACAGGATTATGCGTTTATTTTGGTCAGAAAGTTCATCCAGGGCCGAGTCAAGTTCAGCTTCAGTGTCCAGCAGCAGCTCGGTGCTAACAGAGCTAATATCAGAAGCAGCAGGGACAGAGAGGGCTCATCAGACCCTCGTAGTATTGTTGGAATAAGATTGTGAACTGTGAGTGATTAAACCCTACACATTGAGCTGTACAGCTTATGCCCGAAGTATATGCGCCGTGCACACGCGACCGGACGCGCGTGTCAAGACGTTTTGAGGAGGAGCCTTTGGACGCTAGATTCAAAAACTGCTCTCTTGCTGAAATAATCCAGAGTGCGGCTTTAATGTGCAACAGGTCTAAGAAGTCTGAAGGATACCAGAGGAAATGTGTCAGAAAAAAACAAGTAAAAAGGAAACAAGCCAGAGGAAACCTGAATGAGAAAAACACATCCAACAACCTAAACCCTCTCCAGTCAGGTTTTAGGAAGCAGCACAGCTGCCCTATAAGTTCTGAATGATGTCATTGAAGAATTGGAATCTAAAAAGTTCTGTTTTGCTGTTCATTGACCTCTTCAAGGCATTTAATACTGTGAATCAGTCTCTTTGTTGTAATGATCCAGCCCCATATTGCCATGTCTGTCATGTTTTTCTCTGCTCTAATCAGCTTCATTCAGTTCACCTGAGCCATGCCTGATTGTTACTCTGCTTCACCTGTGCGCTCCTCCTCATAAGCGCAGCTCAGTCCGTTTCTCTGCCAGATTATCGACAGCCTTGTGCCAGTGGAGATCCAGCATTCATGTTTGCCATTGTTTCTAAGCCTTTGACCAAGTTTCTGTCCTTGGATTATGCCTACCTTGCCCCTCACGGATCTTCTCGCTCACCTGTCATCTGGACCTTGATCACCGCTCTGAACCCTGACTACTGGTCTCTGCCCGTTCCTCCTGATAAGTATTCCTGCCTCTGCCTGCCTAATGACCTTTGTCTGCTCTTTACCCTGTTACTGGATTGTGGATATTGGATCTGTTTGTTGTGGATTGTCTGTGTCATTCAAGAGGAAACTTCTCACAGACTGAAGAGGAGTTCTCAAGGAAATCCCTGACCAAGCCCTGCCCCCTCTGACATCACACTGCAGCGGCTTTCCCCACTCTCAGCTCCTCCTGCAGTGTTGGTCCCTGACCTCACCATATCCTCATCCTTAGAATAAACCTATTTTATTTTTATAACGTTTACTGCTGTGTTCTTGGCTGATTTCTGGGTCCTCAGGTTATCTCGTTACACTTGTAAGAAATTCTTTAAAGGCATCTCTAAACAGCATGCCTCTTGGTTTGCAGATTATTTAGCTAAAATGATGCAATGTATTCAGATGGCTGGAGAAAATTCTATTCTTGAGGTCACAAAAGGTGTACCTCAAGGTTCAGTTCAAGGGCCCATCCTGTTCACAATTTACATAAAGACTCTGTGCACAAACTTGTCAAATATCTCCTACCAAATCCTATGCAGGTGATTCTGTCATTTATTGCTGCTCACACTCACTTGCTAAGGCATTTGAATTCCTGCAACCTGCCTTTGATAAAGCGCAGACTTGCCTAGAGAAATTGAATGCTAAAATCCAACCTAATACTATCATAAAACCCCTCCATTCACTTGGAGAACATCCCTTTAATCAGAACTTCAGACTCTGGAGCTAGTCCCAGTACCTGGGATTATTTACTGATGGGAAGCTTTACTATAAAACATGTTAATCTGATCTCCAAGTTGGGGATGAAGCTCGGCTTCCATTACAGAAACAAGCCATGTTTTTTCCTCCAGAGCTCAGACGTTTCTGATATCGGCTACTTTCTGCCTGTTCTAGATGATGTGTTATCCAGCTGCCTACAGTGACTCCGGTGTACCATTGTGCTGAGGTTTATCACTGGTTGTGGCCACCTCACCATTGTGAACTGTATGGTAAAGCTAGCATGCTGTCTTTCATGCAACAACGGCATTATGACTTTGATTTATAAGGCTCTTATCAGCTTGGTTCCTTCCTTTCTTTAGAGAACTGAAAGCCATTATGCCCTACGTTCACATGACATTTTGCATCTCTCTGTTCCTCGTATTCAAACTGAAATGTGAAAGCCCTCAGTTTATCTGCCCTCACCTTGAAACGCCCTCCAATCTGAACTGAAACTGTCAGAACTCATTTCTGGAAACGTCTGCTCTATCTTCAGAGACCTACAACAGAAATCATCTGAACAGTGCCTGTGTTTTTAATTCTATTTGCTGCTGTTTTTAAGATCTTAAATTATATTCCTGCATTTTGTCAAACAGTTTACATTTGATATATTCCAATGTTCCCAACCCAACCCCCCCAGTTCTTGACCGGAAAAAGGTGGATTGCCAACTCCAGGTCAGGAGAGAGATCCTGCCTCAAGTGGAGGAGTTCAAGTATCTCGGGGTCTTGTTCACGAGTGAGGGAAGGAGGGAGCGGGAGATCGACAGGCGGATTGGGGCAGCGTCTGCAGTGATGCGGACGCTGAACTGGTCTGTTGTGGTGAAGAGGGAGCTGAGCCAGAAAGCAAGGTTCTCGATTTACCGGTCGGTCTACGTCCCAATCCTCACCTATGGTCATGAGCTTTGGGTAATGACCGAAAGAACGAGATCGCGGATACAAGCGGCCGAAATGAGTTTTCTCCGCAGGGTGGCCGGGCTCAGCCTTAGGGATAGGGTGAGAAGCTCGGACATTTGGGAGAGACTCGGAGTAGAGCCGCTGCTCCTCCATATCGAAAGGAGCCAGTTGAGGTGGTTCGGCCATCTGGTAAGGATGCCTCCTGGACGCCTCCCTCGGGAGGTGTTCTGGGCATGTCCTGCCGGCAGGAGGCACCCAGGTCGACCCAGGACAAGCTGGAGGAAATACATCTTCAGTTTGGCCTGGGAACGCCTGGGCGTCCCAGCTGAGGAGCTGGTGGACTTGGCTGGGGAGAAGGTGGCCTGGGCTGCCCGACTTGGAATGCTGCCCTCGCGACCAGGACCCGGATAAGCGGAAGAAGGCGAGGCGATATTCCAATGTTTGTTTTTTTTATCACTGTCTTTTTTCTTGATCTTGTCTACTGTGACACGTGCTGCTGCCTTTCTTGGCCAGGTCACCTTGTGAAAGAGGTCTGGATCTCACTGATTTTTTTATTTATTTTTTTAATCTGGTTAAAGGTTTAAGATAAAAACATGGATGCTTTGCTAACGTAATGTTTTCTGATTGTGTAGCGTTGCCAGTTTTTTACATAAAGTTACTAATAACAGAGTAAAAACTCTAAGAAGAATCTGTGTAGAACGCCTGAGTAGAACCTCAGAAGAACTTATACAGGTTCCAGCTGGATGATACTCACAGGGGAGCAGGAAACATTTAATCTGGGCTTCATGATAAGAGTTCTGCTCATCTACTCTTGATGGGTCTCCACTTTCACATGGAATCACACCTGAGAACACAACGCTTATCAATACACAACAGATTCACACAGTAACAACAGACTTACACAGTAATACAAATGTATTAAGCACATTCTTTATCTGATTAAAAAGCTTACCTGCTAGCAGCACCGTGACCAAGACCTGCAGTGAGACAGAGACCAGGTGAGATAAGAACCAGGTGAGACAGACTGAGTCACATTGAGTGAAACTGTGTCCAAGTTCTAACTGAATCAAACTGGGTCTAACAGGTTCTAAATGGACCAAACAAGGCCTAAAATGGTCAGACGGAGCACAACTTGATCAAATTGGGTCCAACAGAGTCCAAATTGGTCTAACTGGGTCAGGATGGGTCTAACTGGGTCACACTAGGTCTAACCTGGTCATACTGCGTCGAACATGGTCAGAATGGGTCTAACTTGGTCAATAAGGGTCAGAATGGGTCACAGTGGGTAATACGGGGTCAGACTGGGTCTAACAGGGACAGACTATCAGGGAAAAGCAGAAAGTCTTTGACTCAAAACCAGAACCTTTTAAAGACCGCAACCCAGTGGAGACCGACCGGACCCGATGTTTCATGAGAACACAGACCAGTTCCAGGTGTGTTTACCTGCTCAGGTCACCTGACTGTCTTCATGAACAAACAGAACACCAGTAAACCAAGCCGGGACCAGAACTGGGAGCTATCACCAGCTAGCACAGCTAGCATGAGTAACGGTTCGTCCGCCCCGTGGACCCCGGGTCCGGCCGACTCAGAGGTAGCAGTTCAGTTCGTGTAGCAGTCCCTTTCGGACATAACCGTATCTGACCCTAGAGAAACCCCGGCCGGAGCCCAGACCAGCAGCGTGGGACGGAACCGCTCCAACATGTCAGAAAGCTAACAGCTAGCAGCATCGTTCAGTCCCGGAGGGCTCAGAAAAACCCAACAGAACCGCGTCTCATAATCTCACCTGCTGCTTTAAAGTCTCCAGACCGACCCGACGGATAACACTTGACCTGGTTCCGTGGGATTTCTGCTGCCATCCAGACTTGTCGTCCTTGTTCGCGGCTGCTCGTCCACGGGGAAGAGCTTCCTTCCACCTGGGCCTTTGCTACGTCAAAACATGGACGCAAACTGCGTAGCTGTGGAAGCATCGACGCAACATCAGTTTGCGTAAGTGAATGAGAATAGAAATTCTGCGTAAGACGCTGAACGGTGGAAACTTCAGGGGCGGAGGGTGGTTACTTGGGAGCCTGGGGGCCACACTGAGGGGCCTGAGAGCCACATGACTGGGAGGTCACATGGGGGGCCTGAGGGACACATAACTTTAGAGGCCTGGGGGACACATGACTAAACAAGCCAACTTCTGTGTGGACTGTCATCCTCCCAGAACAGTGAGGTGTTTCTCCAATAACAAACCCTGGATTACCATGGTAATTCAAGCAGTGACCTGAAAGAACTTCTTTCTTAACAAGAAAAAAAAAAAGGCTTTAGGGAAGGAGACAGGGAAATATTGGGGAGTACAAATGCAACTCAATGTCAAGATACAAAACAAGGTGTGCAGGGGGGATGGACATCAAGCTGCAACAAAACAATGTAAGAGATGTGTGGTCAGGGATGAAGAACATTACTGGATTCATGCAGGAGAGTCAGACAGATGGAAGAGGAGTGGAAAAAGCAAAGGAGAGTCTCAAGCCTGGGTTCCACAGGAGAAGTAAGCGCCGCTCCACTGGAGCTCAGCGTCTTTGGCGAGTCTTCTAGTCAAGCTGAACGCCATTGCAAAATCAGACGTAGTCGCAATATTTCGTGGGAACTGAGAACAGGAAGTATGAAGTGCATCATTAGGTCCGTATTTGATCAAAACTACCATTGTGTTTTGTAGGATTATCTTTCAATTTTTCAACAATGGGTAAGAGCTATTTTTTGGAATAATCTGTTTCTAAAAGCTCATTTACATAAATTTTCCACAATGAAACGCTCATCCATGTACTAGTCACGGTTCAGTGTATTGTCTTAATTTCTGTCATAAAGTACTCCACAATGTCGAGACACGTCTCAGGCGTGCCTCGGCTCAGAAATAGAACAGTTACGTATCTTTAGTGCTGTGGCGTGAACCAATTCATCTTGGACACTACGTGGCGGTCCTCGTGGGACTACTTTATTTTATTACAATGGTTTCTATTTAAAATTACGGCTCAGGTGCTCCGCAGCGCAGCGCTGGTGTGGGACCAGGCTTTAGTCAAAGATTTCTTCAAATGTGCTGCAGATCCTTCCAGCCCACAGCTAGGACAACCTAAAATATTGTTGTGGGTTAGTTACTTAAACTAGGGGTGCCAAATTATCACATTAATTGCTATTAATTAATTATAGCCATATTTAGTGTGTTGTTTTTCAATTGTTAACTTTACTGTCTCTGCCTGCAGGTTTCTGTTGTAGTGGGAAGGGCAAGGTGAGGTGAGAAGTGGTGAGTTGCAGAGACAAGACGTGAAAATGGAGTTGTCGGTCTTACGAATGGGAATTTGGATTCTAAAAATGCCCAGACTGCACCATGGATTTAAAAAAAAGAAAAAAAGTGTTATTCTGTGGCGTCTTGCTCTCTCATCAAATGTATACTTATTGAAAGAATACTTCTTTACAGCTTGTGATAACTCTGCTGATTGATTCCATATTGTGTCCTTATGTGATTGTAGTTTTGTCTGTTTGGATGTTTTTCGTTACTTTTCCTGTTTAATGCCAAAACGGCCTGTAGTACCTTTGAACTGATTGATGCTTCTAATTTCCAACGTATTGACCTAAATTACCTTGTTAAAGGATTAATACTTTTTTTTAGACTAAAACCTTTATGAGCCTTCTAAAACCATCACATATAGATGTGACTAAAACTAATCAGCATTTTAGTCCAAAAGATTAAAAACAAAGTGGCAGCACTGTGGCAAGAGTCAAAAACAGCAAAATATAAATATATATACAGTATATAAATTAAAAAAATGTTTTATTTAATTAAGAAAATAAAAAGAATATAAATGGCTGGGACTGTATCTGTTCAAGTCTGTTAACTTCATATACACTTTTTGTTGTTATATATCAATCTATTGGTCTGCCACAATCCTCAAGATGAGGGCTTTCCTCAGCAATTTTTAGGTGAGATTTAAAATTAGATTAGATTCATTAATTACAGACCATAATTAATTATTGTCTGTTTTTTTAATCTCACGACAGCACTAATTTAATTTAAATATCAACATTTCCTCTTGAAATAGATGTTTGATTTGATTGAATACATTTGAGTAAGAATCTTCAATCCTTTCTTCCTATCATTCCATTTGATTACACATAAATTCTAAAGGACACTGAGCTCTATGCAAAGGTACAGAGTGGTCTTATAAGCATAACTGGTATATGGTTGTAAATGAACATAGGGAGTGAGATGAATATAGGCTTAAGTGGAATAAGGTTCTTAAAGGTATTCATTTATTTATGTACCCTTTTTAAAGACATTTTGAAGGTTGTGTTTATTCTTTATGTAGGTTTTCATTTGGCGTTTGTGATGTTATGAATGAGTGGAGTGGGCTTGTGTGGTATAATCCCTTCTGTCAAGGCAAATTTCTCCCAAGGGAGACAATAGATACGGTACTTTGTCTTTGATAACCTGATGTGTGGACATGGATGGTTTGATTTCTTTGTTTTTGCTCTGAATGGTATGGCACACACATCTGAGAGTTTCATGTCAATGGCACCTTCAGAAATAGATTGACCTTACTTAAAAAGTGGTGTTGTAGCTAGACCACTGTGTAGTTTTGCTCACAAGCCACTAGATAGCACTATCACACTGATTTAAACACCACCAGAGCTTTTGGCTCTCACACAAGTGAGATTATCAGGAAGCACCAGGAGGAAGACACAGATCAGGGTAAAACAGACTGAAGTTGCTAAAAAAAAGAACCAAGTCTGATCAAGAGAACCTTAAAGCACTTTAATACATCAGAAACATAATAAATAATCACAGATTTCCTGTAGAATTAAAATGAACTTTTATGTTTACAGACAAAACTTTTATATTTAAATATAGTGTTTGTGATTTTTACTGATACAAAAACTTTGACATGAATTTGTTGGTAAGCCAGAACATTAAAACCACCTCCTTAATATGGCGTCAGTCAAACAGTTGGACCCATCAAACACAGAACTTCTGTTCTGGGATCCATGGAGCCGAGTTTCTGTGGCCTGGTTCTATCTAGATTAGGTCTGGTTTATGGAACTGTTCCTGAGCAGGTGTTGAGGCAGGACCACAGGAGCTGAGTGGAATGTGATTAGTTGGATGATACCTGTGAAGGTTACCAGGGTCTGAAGGTCCATCAGAACCCTTTCACCTCCAAGTGGTTTTAATGTTGTGGCTGAAAACGGTTCAGTTGGAAGAACAGAAGCTGACATAAAGAAGCTGTATTTACTCTTTGCTGCCCCCTAGTGGATGGAGGAGCTTGGAGGTGAAGAAGGCTGTCTTGGTTCTGATAAACAGAACAAACCTAAAAAGGTTCCATTTCTGTCACAGTAAATATCCATCAGTCCAACGCTGACAATGGTTTAAACACCACAAGGAACTCTGTTAGAATTCCATCAGAACTCGGTTAGAACTCTGATGATCTGTAGAGGTTCCGTCTCACCTGAACCAAACCACAGTCAGCAGAAGAACCTTTCAGAATAAAAGCTGGATTCATCCAGAAAAGCAGGACAGAGATTCAGAGGATAGAGACAGAAAATCAAACCTGGTTTCAAAATAAACTTCTTTCACAGAGAAAAAAAACTAAAAATATCAATAAATCTTAGATTTGTGGCAATAAAATAGAAAATGTTGATCTTACCTTGTGAAAATACAACTTTATTTTTATGCTGAAAAACATTTTGTTGTTTAAATCTCTTAACTACTTCTTCAAACATTTTCAATCCACTTCTAGATTTTCTTCTGTAAATAAACAAACAGCAGCTTCAGTCTGACGGGTATAGTTAAATGCGCAGGGCTTTTACTCTGAAAATACGACGTCTCTCTTAGGACTTCATGAATCTGTGAATTTACATTTAAATTCATTCTTACATAAAAGGTTTCCTCAAAATATCAACAAATTTCTTACAAAATAAAACAACGAGCAGCAAATACATTAAAAGCTTCATTTAACATCAAATGCATCCGAGACAAAGAGGACGGCACTTCAGTCTGTGTGTGTGTGTGTGTGTGTGTGTGTGTGTGTGTTATGGAGTGAGGTGGAGCAGCAGGCC
Source organism: Callopanchax toddi (assembly GCA_006937965.1). NCBI lineage: Eukaryota > Metazoa > Chordata > Actinopteri > Cyprinodontiformes > Nothobranchiidae > Callopanchax > Callopanchax toddi. The sequence goes on along the minus strand of SSNR01000311.1, from coordinate 8,753 downwards.
TGATGGTGCCTTCAGGTCCATTTCCTTCAGCAGCATGATGGAGTAGAGCAGTAGCCACAGCAGCAGGAGGACACACAGCTCCCTGTTCTCCCTCCACCTGCAGACACACACGACTCAGGTGAGCTCAGGTGGACCTGTCCTCCAGGTCCAGCTCAATTTCAAAATAACATAATAAATAAATAAAGAGATAAATAAAGAGATCTCACCAGAGTCCAGAGTCCTGGTCTTCAGCTGATCTGGGTGCAGGTCTCCGTCGGTCCTGTTAAGAGGAGGGACTGATTATTGATCACATTTATTGACTCAAGAACCCACAGATGACCATCGAGACCTTCAGACCCACCGTGGACTCAGAAGGACCAGAACCCTTCCTGTGACGGAGAACGGGAGCGATCTGGACCTCGTCCCGTCCGTTCCTGAAAAACAGAACCTAGTTCAGACCAGTTCTGATCCCAAACAGGGATGACAGAGGAAAGCTGCTCTCTACTGGACTCCAACTGAGAGCTGATCTCGTTACATTTATAGAAACAGAATCTGGGTCAGAACTGTCCCATGGGTCCAGTCTGGTCCAGATAGTATCAAAACAGAACACCCACCTCAGAGAATTTTCTCTGTTGCCTGCTGGAGTGCAGATCATCACCCCACACAGAACACACTGGTCCTGGGAAAGGTCAGCATGGTTCTGACCGGTCCGGTTCATCTTCTGATCAGAAACAGAAGAACCCCTTAACAACAGATAACCAGAACAGGAAGTTCAAACCCTAACAATCTTCTCCTGTAGAGCTGTCTCCTGAGACGTTGTGAGATATCTGCCCTTTGACCTGAAGAGCCACCCACTGATCTTAAGGACCATCCACTGACCTCAAGGACTGACCTGAAGAGCCACCCACTGACCTAAAAGACTGCCCCATTGATCAGAAGTACCACCCACTAACCCGAAGGACCGCCCACTGACCCGAAGGACCATCCACTGACCTCAAGGTCTGCTCACTGACTTAAAAAACCGCCCACTGACTGGAAGGCCCAACCACTGACCTAACGGACCACCCACTGAAATGAAGTACTGCCCACTAATTCAAAGCACTGCTCCATTGGTCAGAATGACCACCCATTGGCCCAAAGGACCATCCACTAGGTGTTGCACGACTTAATATATTTTAAAATTGACTACCAAGTAATGAAAGTCAAGTCGACTTTGACTAATCGCTGATGATGTCATATAAATGCAGAGGACAGGACCGCTTTATAAAACTTGACAGGCTTTATTGCCAAAACTTATTTCTATGCTGACAACAAACATCTCAGAAAACACTCTTAAAGCTGCATTCGGTAGATTAGTAAACAACGTAGTTTAAACAAAATTTTTTTTATGCCTCTTAACAACGTTCTAAAATAGTACATATAAATATATAAATAGATTGTGGCGATTAAAACCCCCCCGAAAGAAATCAATAAAGTGGTTGTCCCGCAGTTTTCTAAAAACTTCAGCCAATCATACGTTTTGGACTGAAAGCAATGATTGGACAATCCGTCTGTCTGTCTCGCTGAAGCGCTGCACTTCCTCACTGCTTGGATCCTCCATTAATGCGTGCTGGAGCATTTTTAAGCAGAACATCCCGGAAGTGAGAGAAGGACAGAAACAGCTGGCTGCTAGCGCTTCAATTTTAGGAAAAAATACCAGAGTCCCAAAAAGAAAAACAACTTTTCTGCTAGCAGAAAACTAAAAACATTTGGACGTTTAAAGAGGAAAAACCAGGGTGAACATTTCAACAGCTGGAGTTTGGCTCTTTATTGTTATTGTGGTAATGAGCAGTCGCATGTCCGGAGGAGGCTGGCCTATGGATTATACCGACGGGAGGGGTGAGAGCTCTGAGACATGTTTGTGTAAAATAGCTAGCGATACCTAGCTTGTTTACCAACCTACCGAGTGCAGCTTTAAATGTAAAAAGTAGGGTTGTCACAGTGTGAAAATTTACCTTCACGGTTATTGTGACCAAAATTATCATGGTTCTCTGTATTATCGCAGCATTTTTGTTAAAAGGGTGTTGAATATGTTCAGCTACACAACTAAATAAACTCTATATCAGGAAAATATTGTCCTCAGCTTGTGTCCTTCCAGTGAGCTTTTCAGATTTGGGGAAAGTCATCAGGCAGTAATCATTGTTAAATTCATAATACCGGTAATTCAAAATCAATCAGCATTGGCGACTGTAGATCAGTTGACCAACACCCTATTGTACTGAATGGGCCACGTACTTGACAAAAACAACCTTGTTGCTATGGTTATCGGTCGTATGTTACGCCAAGGTGGTATTCTCTCTGTGTTGCTCCCGCTCCCCACAGCATGGCTAATAAACCACCAGTTATTTTCTGCTAAGCTGGAGTTCTGGTGTACTTATTTTGACATGCTTCATTAAGCATCAGCAGTGACCAACTCTTATCTGCCTGCTGTGAGCCCTGTAGTGTCATTTCAATATGGGGGTGTCCGCGACCATGACACGGTTTATATAAGTCCTCACATAATGTGTGATGAGACTTCACGTGTGTTACGATCTCCCATCTTCTCCACCCGGTTTCTTCCTCCCGTCAGCTCCAGCTGACTTTGACAGCTCCTGGCTCCGCCCCCTGTCTCCAGGACAACACGCCGAGCTGACCCAGCTGCAGCGAATTCCGCAATCATCTCGGCGTCGCTAAAAGCAGGGAGCGGTCAGCCATTCGGGGGGGAAACTGAGCAGACTGGTTCTGACGTGTAGTTCTCCCCCCCTTGGCTTGCTGACCCATTTGATTCTTGAGCGTTTTCGTAGTCTGATCGTTATAGCTTCGTAGTCCGGCAGTTTTTGTTTTGTACTTTAGTATTCGTAGTCGCCTGCCGTTTATTTTCTGTGTTGCGTTAATTGCCACAGACTCCCTTAGTTATATTACAAACTCCCTTAGTTAATCTTTTGATATTAATAGCGTTTATCGCCTTCCTTTGTTTATTTGTAGATTATCATAGTGTTTGTTTTGTTGTTAATTACCCTTTGTAGTATTTATAGCGTTAATCGCCTCCTTTAGTTCTTTGTAAATCTCCCTTAGTTGTTATATTATCCTTAAACTTGTTATCGAACCTCTTTTAGAGAGTGTTCTTAGATTAGGCCATTATTTTAGTATTTAGAGTTTTTCCCCTTTCGGGTGATTTTTCGTTTAGGAGCGATTTTTAGTTCGTTTACCTTTTTGCAGCACCTCCTCTGCCTGATCAATAATAATAAATTATCCTAATAATTCGTACTTTGTGTTCCTGGCCTTTTGTGTTAGTCCTCCTTTTGTGTATCACTCCTAGACCCTTTTAGGGGGACGTAACATAGTGGGGGCTCGTCCGGGATCTTTTGGAGCCTTTACCTCTCGCAGTTTACGTAAAGGTAAAGTGCGATTATTATTATTATCCTTTATTATTATCTTTTCAGGATTATCTTGTGGAGGCGTTGCTGCTCGTGGTGAGTTCTGTGATTGCATTAAACATGCCAGTATTTAACCTTAAAACCTTCTTAGAGGCCCCCTCTCGTGAGCTGCTCGAGGACTGCCGTAAGTGTGAGTTGGTGGAAATGGCAATCCACTTAGGCATCCCCGGGGCTCAACAGATACTGAAGGCGGACCTGAAGGACAAGGTGCTCTCGGCTTTGGAGCAGGAAGGACTGTTCCCTCCGTCTACCGTGAGTGACATTCCTGTTCCACAACAGACTGATGATGGTGATGAAGAAGATGGCGCCGGAGCTGTGAAAGCGGCCCCTGTCACGGAGGACTCAGAGGAGGAGAAACCACAGGATTCCGCCGACGTCAAAACGACTCCACCCAGGCGTGAAGGTAGTGGAACCCCTCCTCCTCCTGTAACTCTCCCCCGTTTTGACCCTCTTTCTCCAGAACCAATGAAAAGCTCAACAGATGGAGCGAGACTGAAGCTAAGGTTGGCTCGCCTAAAGCTAGAAGCCGAAGAGAAAGCTCAGATCCGAAAGATGGAGGCTGAGGAACGCAAACAGATAAGACAAATGGAAATCAAGAAGATGGAATTACGATTGGAAGCCGAAACGAGAATAAAGATTCGACAACTTGAACTGGACAGTCAGACCAAGCAGGCAAGAGAGAAGCCCGCTGCTGCAGAAGCACCCAAGCCTGGGGATCAAAGACCTGCTGCAGCGGATCCCACTGGCAGAATGGATATCAGCAAGTGTATCTCTCTGATGCCCCAATTTCGGGAGTCCGAGGTGGATAGCTACTTTTCTGCTTTCGAGCGCATTGCAGCGGCCCTCGACTGGCCCCGAGAGGTATGGTCTTTGTTACTACAATGTAAACTAACTGGAAAAGCTCAGGAAGTGATGGCTTCTCTTTCTGTACAAGAGAGCCTTGATTATGAACGCGTGAAAAATACTATTTTGCATGCTTATGAGCTTGTGCCAGAAGCTTACAGACAAAAGTTCAGGGCTCTTAAAAATAAAGCCCCTAGTCAAACGTATGTTGAATTTTCTCGTGAAAAGTGTTTATTATTCGAAAAATGGGTATCAGCATCCAAGGTGAATAAGTTCGATGAATTTAAAGAACTCATTTTACTTGAGGAATTCAAAAGATGTCTGCCTGAACGTGTGGTTTTATATTTGAATGAACAAAAGGTAACCACACTGTCTTCTGCCGCCCTGTTGGCAGATGAGTTCGCCCTCACTCACCGCATTAGCGGAGACATGAAACAAAATGACGTGAGGCGTCCGAATCCAGTGAGGCCGGAACTGCCTCGTTCGACACCGGTGAACCATCCACGGTGTTTCTACTGCCACGTGAGTGGACATACGGTTAAGGATTGTTTAACCTTGAAAAGAAAGAACCAGAGAAAGGAGTCTCCCCCGCGTGAGATGGGTTTATTATCTTGTAAACAAAAAGTAGAAAAGTCGGAAAAACCTGTTGAAGGATGTTTTCAGCCTTTTGTGTTTCAGGGCACAGTGGCCCTGACTGACGGTGATGACGTGCAAACGTCAGTAAAAATCTTGCGAGACACTGGTGCATCACAAACCCTTATTCTGAAGGATGTGCTGCCTTTCGGTGAGTCAAGTTACACGGGAGTCTCGGTGTTGTTAAGAGGAATAAACTCGGAGAGTGTAACACATCCTCTCCATAAAGTAACCCTTGACTGTGGGTTAGCAAAAGGAACATTTGAGATGGCTGTTTGCCCATCACTGCCGATATCTGGTGTGTCCGTTCTGTTAGGGAACGATGTGGCAGGAGGAGCCGTAATCCCTCCATTGCAAGTAGTGGAGAAACACACACGTCTCCACATCTAGTGAACATATCGAGCAGTCCATTTATCCCGCCTGTGCCGTTACTCGGGCTCAAGCGAAGAAAATTGCTGAGAGCGATATGGGGCTCTCAAGTTTGTTTGATGAGGAGTTTTCTGAAAAACCTGACAACGTGGGTCCCATGACTGTGCCTGACCCCGTGAATAATTCTGTTTATTTTTCCAAAGCAGCTGCTACCACCCGGTTACCTGGTCTACCTCACTCCTGCACAAAACAGGAGGAGAAGGCAGGCCGACCACGGGCAAGATGTTTTAATAAGGTAACGGGCGAACCAAAGGAGAGAGTTGGTTATTACCGTGAAAACGGAGCTATAAAGCGCTGCTGGAAGAACCCACAGGTGGGAGGCGCCCCCTTGGGGAGTGTACATCGACAAGATGTACCTAGAAGATACAGAGATATGGTGGTTTACAGAAAACGCGTCCTCCTCCCTACAGACAAAGCACCGGTTCTTAGTCCACAGACCGGAACCTCTTTGCTTGCCCGGTACAAAGAACCAGTTGAAGTTGGTGAGAAACTGGATGATACCAACCACCGTTTATCGACCACGTTGTCGAAGTAAAGCTCGAACTTGTGTTATGTCGAAGTTGCACCTTTCCCCTCAGAACCCTGCAGTGGAAGGAAAAGCCGACGCCCTGGAAT
>SSNR01000310.1:733407-764882 GCA_006937965.1 Callopanchax toddi | reverse complement strand
AAACATTTCGGAGATAGCTTTCTGTTGTAGTCGGCGGATTACAAAACTGTACCTTGACTGCAACGTCATGTCTAGTAGTTCTGGAGGTGAACGAGATGGGGAAATGGAATGGATGATGTCCAGGTCCAGACGACAGAAGAGGGATTTGAAAGCCAGGCAGAAGCAGGGGGAAGGTGGAGGCTGTTGGTCGGGGAGCGTGAGTGAATCAGGGGAGGGTGTCGCCTCGAAGAAGTCGAGGACTTTGTTTAATGATGGGCAAACGCCGGTTGACGTTGTGGACTGGAAGGTAATACTTGAATTCCGACAGGATAGTGGTGTTTATCACCCTATTAAGCTTACCAAGGCTCTGGATGAGGAAATAGGCAGGGTGAAGTTTGCTAAATTTCTTAGCAACAAACGGGTTTTGATACTGGCCACCAGTAAACAGCAACAGGATAAGATATTGAGCATGACTAGGATTCAGGGGGAGATGGTGAAAGTACATGTTCCTGGAACAGTGTCTAAAGTTAGGGGAGTTATCACAGGCGTTCCATTGTGTATGTCGCAGGATGAAATTACACGTGAAATTCGGGGTGGACAAGTTGTTGGTGCTCTTCGGTTGATGAGTAGAAGGGAGGGCGTTCAATCTCCGTCTCTTTCTGTGTTGCTGCACTTTAAAGGGGGTTTGCCTACATCAGTTCAACTTGGGTACTTGAACTATAGTGTGAGGGAGTACGTGCCTAAACCTCTAAGGTGTTACGCTTGTCAGAGGATGGGACATACAGCACAGCAGTGTAAGGGGAAGCTTAGGTGTGCGAGGTGTGGGGGTCCTCATGAATATGGCAAATGTGGTCAGGAGGTACAGGTCAAATGTTGTAACTGTGGGGGTGCTCATAGTGCTGCGTATGGGGGGTGTGCGGTTCAGAAGGAGGCCAAAGTGGTGCAGAGGGTGAGAATAATGGAAAGGATTTCGTATGCAGATGCTCTGAAGAAAGTGAGGAGGGTTGGATTGGGTGGTGTTCAGGATGATAAGGCTCGACCTCTGAGTGTTGGGGCTTCTCCAGTTCGACAGGGGTTAGTTACGCCTGCACCGGTTCAGTGTGCATGTGTGCAGGAAGGAAGAGTCGGTGGAGCTGTACTGTCAGTAAGCAAAGTGAATTTGGTGGCGTTTATCTGCCATTCCCTTAATGTGGCTTTGCAACTGAAGAAAAAAAGTGATCGTATTAAGTCGGTGGTGGAGGCTGCAGAAAGGTTTCTGGAACTGAAGGATGTCAAGGCGGATGAGATCCATGCTATGCTAACTGCCGGTGGTGTGGGAGAGAATAGGAATGATGAAGGTTAGAGTTTTACTTATGGTTCTGTCCATTTTGCAGTGGAATGCTCGCAGTCTCGTTGCTAATGGGCAGGAATTTAAGAAATTTGTTTATCAATTAGACGTGCTGCCAGACCTTTTGTGTGTTCAAGAGACTTGGCTTTGCCCGCAGTTAGACTTTCTTATTCCGGGTTATGAATCCATCAGACGTGACAGAGATGCGGTTCACAGTGGGGGGGGGTGTGCCACCTTTATCAAGGCTGGGTTATCTTACAGGGTAGTTCGGTCTCCCAGTGATGTGGAGTGTGTTGTAGTTGAGGTTTGTGTAGCCGCTAATGGGAGAAGTGTGAAGGTGGTTAACTTTTATAATCCTTGTAAAAAGTTAGATTTGGGGGTGTTTCGGGATATAGCGGGGAAGGTAGGCAGGAGGGAGGTTTGGTGTGGTGATTTTAATGCGCATAATAGTTTATGGGGCAGTCGGCACACTGACTATAATGGTGATGTGATGGAAGAATTGATAGATGAGAGGTCACTGGTGTGCCTTAATAGTGGTGAAGGGACTAGGATGGACTTCAGGAGGAACATGGCGTCGTGTCTGGATTTGACGCTAGTATCTGAGGGATTGGCGCTGACGTCGGATTGGAAGGTGCGGGGGGAGTCTACGGTGGGGAGTGATCATTTCCCCATCCTTACCAAAATCGACTTGGAGGTATTTCGGCAGGAGGGGGGTTTGATTATTAGGTGGTGCTTCGGTGAGGCTGACTGGGAGAAATTTGACAGGAGGTGTGTACAAACGGCTTCTTTGACTGAACTGTCAGAGTCTGTGGACGAGTGTGCGTCGGCCGTTGCTGACCATATTCTGGATGCGGCAATGGTGAGCATCCCGTGTCGAACAACACGAGGAAATGTCAAAGTGGTGCCATGGTGGACTAAGGACTGCGATGTAGCAATTAAGGAGAGAAATAGAGCGCTCAGGGTACTAAGGAGGGGTCTGTCAATGGAAAATTTATTAGATTATCAGAAGAAGAGGGCGAGAGCACGCAGAGTGGTCAAAAGTGCGAAGAAGGAAGCGTGGCGGTCCTTTTGTACTAATATTGGTAGAAGGGTTAGCCTGACTGATGTTTGGAAAATGCTTGGTAGGATGAGAGGAAAGAGGCGGGTGGTTGGCGTCCCGACATTGGTCACTGGCAGGGAGACTGCAATAACAGATGTAGAAAAGGCAACAATGTTAGGTGTCACGTTTGCTGCTATTCACAGCGGGGATCATCTGGATAATGAACACTATAGAAGAAAGGATCAGATCCTTACGGATAATGAGTGCTTGGGGGAGGAGCTGTGGCGGACCTTTTCTGCGGTTGACATGGATTTTTCGCTGTCAGAACTGACTCAGGCTTTACGAGGCACTGGTTACACGGCCCCTGGCCGGGATCAGTTGTGCTATGCCATGTTCAAGAAGCTACCGCTGCAGTCGTTGAAACTGGTTTTGGAGCTTTTTAATAGAATATGGGAACGTGGTACTTTACCTCGGGCTTGGAAGGAAGCGCTGATATTACCCTTCCCCAAACCTGGAAAGGACCCTGCCAGCCCAGGCAGTTATAGACCTATAGCCCTGACGTCACACTTGTGTAAGTGGATGGAGAGGGTGGTTGGAAATAGATTGACATATAATTTGGAACGTGGGTTGCTGTTGAGTCCGGTTCAGAATGGCTTTAGGAAAGGGCGGTCCACGATGGATGCTCTAATTACCGTCTGCACGGAAGCGGAAAAAGCTGTTCGGATGAAAGAGGCTATGGTGATTGTTTTCTTTGACATAGAAAAAGCATATGACTCGGTTTGGAAAGAGGGGCTGCTGCTAAAACTTAGGAAAATGGGGGTGGGTGGCAAAATGTATCACTGGGTGATGGACTTTTTGTCCGAGAGAAGGATTGCAGTTAAAGTTGGGGCTGACATGTCACCAAACTATGACATTAAGAATGGTACTCCGCAGGGGAGCTCAATTAGCCCGGTGCTGTTTAATATCATGATTAATGATATCTTCTCTGACTTGGGGGCAGGAGTTTCTTCTGCTCTGTATGCAGATGACGGCGCCATCTGGGTAAGGGGCAGGAATTTAAGGTATGTGATGAGTCGTGTTCAGACAGCGATAAGCGTGGTGGAAGATTGGTCATATAACTGGGGCTTTAAGTTGTCTGTGAGTAAAACTTGTTTTATGGTGATTACTAGGAAACGTAAAGTTCACAATGTGGTTCTTAACTTGTACGGTCAACCGCTGCTTAAGGTGTCTGAGTTTAAATATCTCGGTGTGTGGTTGGATGAACGGTTTACGTGGCAGGTTCACATTAGAGAGCTGGAGACAAAATGTAAAAAAGTGGTGAACTTACTGCGGGCTATAGCTGGGCGGGATTGGGGGGCGGACAAAAAGTCGCTCCTGAGAGTTTACAAAGCCATCATGAGGTCGTCCATTGACTACGGCTCTGTAGTGTATGGGATGGCTGCAAAATCATCGTTAATTAAACTTGATAGATTGCAGTGTAAAGCCTTAAGGATATGCACTGGGGCTATTAGGTCCTCTCCTGTTAATGCAGTTCTGGTTGAGGCAGGTGAAACGCCGTTGGAAATTCGGAGGGAAAAACTTTTCCTCAACTACTGGATGACTTTACGGGGTGGTGATGCTGCCAACAAAACAAACGACGTCCTGAAAGAGTGCTGGGAGTATGCTGTGTTGCCAGGGAAGGGGTTTGGGTGGAAGGTGTGTCGGGAAAGGAACAAATATGGGATGGAGACGTTGGACTTTACGAGATTTAATCCGATCAGTAATGTGCCGCCTTGGTTATACCCAGAAGTTAAGGTGGACCTGAGTGTCCGGGAACAGAAAAAACAGTGGCATCCTGACTGTATTCGGATTGAAACTGAATGTTATTTGCGGAATAGTTATTATGGATATTTGAGAATTTTTACGGATGGTTCAAAGAATACACAGGGAGATGTGGGCATGGGGGTCTATGTCCCGGATTTTGAACTGTCGATATCCAAGAGAATGTCGGATCACCTGTCAGTTTATACTGCAGAACTGGTAGCGATCGTTGTGGGACTGCAATGGGCGCTGGAGGTCAGGCCAGACAGGATAGTAGTGTGTACGGATTCAGCGTCGGTTTTGGAGAGTTTACAGTCTGCTGAATCCAGCAGGGAGGACCTTCTGATAGACCTCTTCCATTGTTTGCTGGGACTACAGAGGGGGGGCATAGATGTGTGTTTCTGCTGGGTGCCTGCTCATGTTGGTGTGAAGGGGAATGACCGGGCGGATGGTTTGGCTAAGGCTGTTTTGATGAAGGATATTACCCTTCCTATACCTCTTGGTAAGAGTGAAGGTCGAGCACTTATAGGTAGGATTGAGTTGGATCTCTGGCAGAGGGTTTGGGAAGGTGATCACAAGGGTAGAATGTATCATAAGATTCAGGGGTCAGTCAGGGTAAAAGATTGTGGGAGTCATGACAGGAGGGAGGGCATTATTTTAACACGTCTTAGGATAGGGCACACTGGGTTAAACAGCACTCTGAGTAGGATGGGGAAAAGTGTGACAGCAAATTGTGGTTTTTGTGGGTGTGTGGAAACGGTGGAACATGTCCTGCTTTTTTGTACGGCATATGTGACTGAAAGGAGAGCTTTGCAGGTTGTAATGCAGAATGAGGGAAGGGAATGGTCATTGGTGGGGGTTTTGGGCACGGAAGGGGAAGTCGAGGGATTAGTTAGGACTAGAAGGGCACTATTACACTTTCTGAAGCAGACACGTCTGTGGTGGAGGATATAGGGTGATGGTATGACGTTGCACACTCGGGTACAGTAGGTGGCGGTATGCACCTTCAGTTGCTTGTGATCCGCCATAACGCTAGAGAAGAAGAAGAAGAAGATCAGGGGAGAAAGGATCCGTGCCTCTTCTCCCCCGTTTGTCTGAGCATTGGCTTCTAGAGATTAACTAGTTTAAAGTAGTGAGTATAAAAGTAGTTTAATTTAGGCCTTAATAGTAATAGTAGTAGTAGTAGTAGTAGTAGTTTAGTTTAGTGCTTAGTTTGTTTATTGTTTGAGGTTCTTTTGTTCAGGACTGGTAAAAGCCTGTTTTTAGTTTAAAGAACCTTTTAGTTTAAGTACCATTCTTAGTTTTAAAAACTCTCCCTTAGTTAGTATAGTATATTGATCTTTAGTTTACTAGCCATAGTGCTTTATTTCCCGGAGGCTTATCTTCCGGTGTTTTCAGTTTATATCCTTATTTATATTGATAAACAGAGCTATTTTTTTTTGTTTCTTAACCATAGTTTATATAGCTCCTTCATTTGTTGTAAATTTGTTTATATGATAATAAATATAATTTTTGTTTTACAACTTACACAAGTCTCTTAACTTTTTGTTAGACCTCCTTTTTTTTCTCCTAGACCTAGTGGGGGTCGTAACAATATAATTTAATCAATCTCAACAACAGTGTTCATAAAAATAATCTATCACTTTAATTTGATACAATAAATTTAATATGGTGACATTATTTTCATATACAACAAACTTCAGTAATTTGTGGAGCACACATCATGTGTCAACTTTCGATCCAGTGAAATAAAACTGAAGTAAAAGTCAAAATAAGTTGTGCAGTAATTGAAAGATTAAGCTATCAAAATACAGTTTTCAAATATAAACTGTGATGTTTTTATATTTGTTCAACATTTCACACACATGCTCTTTTCAGTCTCTCGTAGCAGAAGTGATGAGGAGGACAGGAAGACCCAGATGACTGATTTTTTACAAACTTAACATAAAGAGATGCTGAGACCCCTGGTTGAGATGGAGCAGCAGTAAAATAGTGTCTCTACACGTTTACAGGTCTTATAAGACACACGAGGACACCGGCCTCATCAGAGCTGAGCGCTGCGTCGATGGAAGGAGCAGGTTGACCTGGTATCAGATTTTTCCTTCACACATCCTTTATTCAGATTTCAGACTCTTCCCTCCTTTCATCGCTGCGTTGATGTTGCTGTTAACTGTTGTCTCAGCGTTCCACCCCTCCTGTGTTGTGTTTTTCTTACTGAATTTACGCCTGCCCACCTCACCAACAGCAGATCCAGCAGCTGCCCCCACAGCTCCACCAATCACCCCTCCCAAAAACACACCGAGCACCAGACCCAAGATGGCAGCCCCAATGACCACTTTAGGCACCTGCTTAGCGTTATCCCCGATTTTCTCCCACACAGGACTCTGTGCCACCATCTTTGCACCAGTACCGATCCCAGATCCAACTATCACTGAGCTGTCTGCCACCAGTTTAGCTCCAGTTTTAGCGCCAGAACCTACTTTCCCCCACACGGGACTCTGAGCCAAATTCTTTGCCCCGGCTCCAATCCCAGACCCGACACGCAGCGAACCGTCTGCTACCAGTTTGGCCCCTGAACCGACTTTCTCCCACACTGAGCTCGATGCCACTGCTGTAGCTCCAGAACCCACCCATGAAGAACCATCCACCACCGACTGGGGAACCCGATCTCCCACAGCTTTGGAGACTTGGTCCATAGTGGCGCCCATCTTCCCCCACACAGAACTGTCAACCACCATCTTCTGGACGTTCTGAGCACCGCTGCCGACTGTTCCCCACACTGGACTGTTTTTCATCTTCATCGCTCCCTCTCCAACCCACGCTGAGCTATCCACCAACAGCTTAGGGAGCTTCCTAGCATTAGACTCCATTTTCTCCATAACTGAACGGAGAATAGACGGAGACATGGTGGAAAGTGTAAAAGAAGGGAGGCTCTCGATGTTCATTTTGCTTACACTCATCTCTGCCTCATCTCTTATTTCATCAACATCGTCTTCTCTCACGTCCTCTTCTACTTGAGGCAGAAGCTGCCTCTCAGAGCTCAGCTTCCCACCGTATCCTGCTCGTATTTGCTCAGATTTGTTGCCCCGTCTCTCCCTTGCGAGTTCTAACTGCCTCTGTCTCACTTTGTCCTCAGCCTCCTGAAAAGCAGGACAAGAGTAACAATGTCCTCCAGTTGCCATCACCATCTGGTCCACCTTCTCCAGCAGCTCTGCCACATTCTTCTTCTTCTCCCTCAAACTCTTTTCCTTCTCTAGAATGTGAAACCTGTCATCACAATTTTCAACAAGCTGTAACAAATCTCTCCGCTCCGTGGCAATGTACTGCTCCACGCTCTTGTTTCCCGCTTTCCCGCTGGCTCTCAGTCGATCTGCGTAAGTAAAGAGGACCAGAGTGTGTCTCTGGACTGATTCTGGGCCAAAAACCTTCTCCAGGGCAGAAAGGGCCTGCAGCTCCGTCTTTGCGGATTGGTCTACGGGGACGCACACGAGGAAGGCGTGAGGGCCGGGGCTGGACAAAGCAATGCAGGAAGAGATCTGAGCGCGCGCTTCATCTGGAGTCCGCTCCAAATTGAACAAGTCAGGGGTGTCCACTACCGCCACCTTCAGGGGAGACAAAAACATGCAGTGAAAAGATGAGACGATTCTGACAAAGTTAATGGGACATTTCAGTCATTCTGAAGTGGCTGCTAGTTTGTTACCATCTGACTATTACTCTGGTCAGAGGACTACTTCCTGTTACTAGAGACTCTGCCTGCTTTGAGTGATGTCACCAGTGGATACGATCCTTACTGTAGATATTTAATTGTTAGAAAACCACTTCAAAAAGGCAGAAATATCCCTTTTATGCATGATCACAACATTTTTGTAAATATCAAAGTGAATCAAACTTGTGAATCAAAGGTAAAAATACATAAACAGCTTTTAATCAACACTAACCCTTTTTTCTCCAACCACTGCCTTCTTTTTCTCACACTTCCGGGTGATTGCTGTGAAGCTGTCTGAATGGGACTCAAACGCCTCCTGCCCCAGAATCTGGTTTCCTGCTGCACTCTTTCCTGATCCGGATCGCCCGAGCAACACCAGGCGAAGCTCCGGAGAGGACGAGGACAAAGAGGAGGAGGAGGAGGTAGATGAAGGGAGAGAAAAGGAGGACGGCTGCAAAGGAGAGGCAGCAAAAGTCTCCGAGGAGGAGGAGGAGAAAGAAGAGGAGAAAACGGGTTCAATAGGAAACGAGGAGGTTGGAGACGTCTCAGGTGTTCCCTCATCTAAGCTGTTGATCCTGTGGTGAACTGAAAATCAGAAGGCACATTTTTATGGAAATTTTAACATTTCATCATTTCTGTCATTATTAAAATGACATGAATTTTTAAAAATCCAGCAACTTACAGGTCGAGATCATTTTTGGTTTAGATTTATCCTCAGAAATTTGAGAGAGTAGTGCTCCAACTAGAAGGAAAACCAACAGGAACGACGATTGTTTATTGCTCACTTACAACCTTTTCACCAAAGGAGAGCTTTGATTCATTCAGTTTGTATGAATTTACATGTAAACTTGAAATGTTGACATGCTTTTTTTGTTGTGCATTAAAGTTTGCAGCCTCATAGTTTTGTTTACACAAATGTGGACAAAATCCTGGGTTATGAAAGGGACAAAAGACTTAACTCACCTGCATTTAGTCTGAAACTGGGCGTCCTGTTGAACTGCTGGTCCTCTCGTGGTTCTGACTGAGACCGTTGTTCTGGTACCGGAGCTGAATGCACCCCATTAGATATTTGGGTCTCCACTAGTCTTCCTTCTATCTCATCTTGGTCTTCCCCCCTCCTCCTCCTCATCCTCTCCAAGAGGCTGATGGACAAGTCTTCCCTGTAAAGTGTTTCTGCATTTGAAGTGCTTTTCGATGAGACAGTCCTTCTCTTCTCCTCCTTTTGAGCTCTGTAACCTTCCATCAGCTCTTGCTTTCGTTCCCTGACCCGTTTGTCCAGCTCCCTCTCCTGGGGTGTTTTCATGCAGAACAGACCATTTTTCTGCACCATATTGTCCACCTATCAATAAATAAACAAAGGCATTACTGCAAGAATAAAAAAAAAATACATTGTTTAAACTGTAGTATGACTTAAATTTAGGTTATGAAGTTTTGCCAGAAATAAGGTGTTGGGGCAGAGATGGGATGCAAAAAAACAAACAAAACACTTCCTGTCAGTCTGGTCTGAATGCACACCTTTCAAACAAATTAATTCAGAAGGGACTTTAATTAGATACAGAGCAGGAAGTGTAGGCATAAAAGTTAAAATACAAGTCATGCTACAACAAGGCTGCACCATCAGTCCGTTCCTTTACTCTCCCTGGACATGACTGCACTCCCTCCCACAAATTTGCATATGACAACAAAGTGTGTCTCAAAAACAACAATAATGCCTGCTGCAAAGACAATAACCTCATCTTAGGGCTGTGCACTTAATCATGTTTATATTTTCAACTTGGCGCTTGAAATGAGGGCACAAAAACACATTATTGAAATTATGTTGTTACATTTTGCTTCGCCTTCTGCATGACATGTGCTTCAATCTCTTCTGATAATCAACTCAAGTAAAGATGGCAGAAAGAGGGCAAAACACACTGACGGTGTCAAAAAATATGTCTACACTATTTTACGTTATTGCCCCCACATGCTTAGTAATGCAGCATCCAGTGATCTTTTTCCACATGGTTCTTTTTGATACTCCTGAAAAAAACATTTTGTTTGCATTTACTCTGTTTAGTAAGTAAAACTTCTTTTATAGAGCGCCTCTCAAGATATAGATCACAAAGCGCTTAACATGAGAAAACATAGTTAAAAAAATAAACAGATTTAGACAGCCAGGCTTCCGTAGCAACTCGTCCCTGTTTTCATAGCAGCTCTAATGAATCAGTCACACATTTTATTCATGTGACTGAGAAGAAAATGAGGTTTAATTAGTTGCGTCTATGTGCATTTTAAACTAATATCTGAACATTACAGAAACATTTCTTTATCCTAAATAGACTTGAAGTAGTGCTACAGTAGACGATAATTGTTCTGGTATGATAAAAGTAGCTTTAATCACCATTAAACAGCACAACTCTGCCACCTGTTGATGTAAATCAATGCCTGCCTCTGGGGAGTGTTTCCCAATTCAATAAGTAATCATGTTAAAGGCATACTATGTAGTTAGCCTGTTTTAGCACCTCCTAGTGTCCATTTTAAATCCATCCATCCATTTTCTATACCTGCTTTATCCTCCACGGAGGGTCGCAGGGGCCTATCTCCAGCTGTCAAGGGGCGAGAGGCGGGGGACACCCTGGACGGGTCGCCAGTCCATCACAGGGCCGCAGAAACGAAGAAGACAAACAACCAGGCACACACCCACTCACACCTAGGCATAATTTTACTCAACCAATTAGCCTGACAGTCATGCTTTTGGCCTGTGGGAGGAAGCCGGAGTACCCGGAGAGAACCCACGCATGCACGGGGAGAACATGCAAACTCCATGCAGAGAGGTTGCAGAGCCGGGACGCAAACCCACAACCTCCTTACTGCGAGGCAACAGTGCTCCGTTTGAAATCACTGTCATAAAAAACGTTAGCATTGTCTTTGCTCAGAAACACCTAAATCTAACTGTTGAAATGTCTCCTCAGCCTTCACTGCTTTCTACTGGAGCGGTTCATCACTCATTCAAAGAAATCAGCTGTGTTCAAGCAGGGAGAGATGGAAAAAATGCAGGAATCATGAGCTAAAAACACTCCAGGGCTAGCATAACAAGTAGCCACATTGAGTTTGCCTAACCCTCGCAAGATACATGATTTTGTGACACTTTAGGACCAGAGACTCAGAAGTTGCAAACGTGGTATTCTGGATACCAGCAGCAGATGGTGCTGAGTGACTTTTCATGAACCCTGCAAAGGGTCAGATTAGCACAGACTGGCTCAAGGAAAAAAATTAAAAATATGAAAAAGTTACATAGTGTGCCTTTAAATAAACCTGGACCAATCTAATTGTGATTATATTATATATACATAATATCCAAAGCGACTTACACACTATACACCTCTACACCAGACATGTTGTGGTCTGTGGGAGGAAACCAGAGTACCCAAAGGAACGGGTAGAACATACCAACTCCATGCAGAAAGGCTGTCCTACCTCATCCTCAGCATAAATAAAACAAACAAACAAAAAAGCTGCAACTGACTTCAGAAGGATGAAAGATGATTGATCTTCATTGATCATTTTGACTGACGGAGGTCTGTACAGTATATAAGCTGGGCTGTAGAGAGCTGAGAGAGAAAATGCCAGCGATTGATTAGACAGGGCAGAACATCCGGTCCGAGCGGTTTGTGATGAATTCACCGAGACAGATCTCGTGTGTCGATCACAAAGGTGAACTCGAGTGAATAATCCTGAAATAACCCAGAACAAACAGGATAAAAAATATAGCAGCAAGTTTCCTTGATGAAAAGACAACTAATCATTCCTGAACTATTCAACAAACTGCCAATAGAACACCAGACCTATAAACATAACAATAGCGCCTTTGAAGTTGGTACTTAAAGGATTATCATTTTCCAAACCAGTCATGAGTGCAGCTTGATGTGAGTTTCACTATGTGAACCAGTAGGGTGGTGGGGAAACATAGCATGCATTCTTAGCAGCTGACTGGCGTAGCTCAGCTGTGTGTTGTAGTAAGCAGTCTGCAGTGATGTTGTGTTAATCGTTTTCCATCTTGACAGCTTACTTTCTCCAGCAGCTCATGAACCTGCTGTCTGTTGTGTCGCTGACGGTTGTTAAAGACGTGGTACCTCCCTCCACAGCTCTCGATCATCTGCCTCAGGCCCGGGTGTTCTTTCTGCAGGTATTCCTGTAGAAAAGCAATTAGGTTGATAGGAATTCATACTTGTAATGTTGTTTATCTCCTCTTAATTGATAAGGAAGTAGGGCAGAAATGTCTTGATGAAGCAGTTAATAAAAACGAGGAAGGAAGTGAGACTGAGCAGATGAGTGTACAGAGCTAGCAGGAAGTTTTCCTTAAACACACATTTCTATAATTTCTGTCACATTTCTGCTTAAGAATTACTTGAAATCAAAGATGGATGTGAATCTCTAATACCTCTGTTGTTTTTCCCACCAAGTAGTCCCCACATGTCAGTAGGATCAAGGTGTGATCCAGAACCTCCCGCCCAAACAACTCCTCCAGCTCCGTGGGTACACGACCCTCCATCTGGGGGAAAATAGGATGAGAATAAACACTAATGATTAGAGCTTTGAGAAAAAAAACATCAGCTATGTGTTCTTCATTGTATCCAGATGAAACATACTTTAAAACATAACCAGAGAAAAACGACTAACCTCTGTGAACTGGTTAACAGGCACCAGCAGCAGAATGGCGTGTGGACCCGGCGCTACCAGGGCCACCGCCTGCTCCGTCTCCTTTTTGATGCCGTCTTCCATTTTGCAGCCGCTCCAGTACCATCGTGGGGCCTCCACCAGGGTGACCCTCCTGCCATCACTGGAGCCCTGCCGCAGCCTGCTGCTCCGACAGTCAGCGGTGGAGACGGGGGACAGCTGGCCCAGGATAGTGTCCGCTGAAGACGTCTTCCCACATCCAAGGTTCCCCAAAAGAATCATCCTCAGGTCTGAGGACCCATGGAGACTGCTGGTCAAGTTTTCACTCATACCTGAAACAAGAGGAAGGAGTCAGATGTGCCACATAGATGATGACGTCTCAGTTTTAAATATTCATCAAGTTAATTACTGAAAAACAGAGAAATGATCTTATCTGCAGTATTTTTAATTGGTTGATGCAATAACAAAAGGCTCATCCTTTTTAAAAAGCTCATCCGACTGTTTGATAAGCCACACCTCGACAATCCAGTCAAGCTACATTCTGACTGGACTCTAACATTATATTTAGCCTAATATGCAAACAATCGCATAACACCAACTACAATAGATCACAAAAACAAGGTTTATGTAGCACTGTAGGCTCACTCTAAGGTCATACAGAAAGCCTGTTTAAAACTGAACCTTAAAATAAACATGACTTAACAGAAAACAGGTGGTAAGGTACCGACTTTTATTTGCTGTTTTGTTAAACGCTGACCTAATGCTAAAACCACTTCCTCTGCAAACGTTACACAATACCAGTTTACTCAATGCAACAAACTACTAATACGGCTTATATTACCCACACTAAACATTTACATTACGAGTTCCAACTCCTGCAATGGAATAGATGCATTAACAAACAGTATACTTACTCATGTCTGAGGTCTAAAGACACAACTTGGAAATAAAGTCTCGGTTTCCTCAGTCACTAAATCATCGCTCCCATCCACGCAGCTTCGCGTCCCGATCGACTACTAAAATGTGTCTGCTCAGGTGAGTTTCACATCGTCATCTCACCACTCCTCCCTCTGACCACACAAACAGCTATCAGTATATTTATTGTGCACAACAGGTTTCTCCGTCTGCAGGGAGTTGAGCATTCCGAGATGGGGCGGAGGAGTAAAACCAGCCACTCAGGTGAATCACTGGTTTTATCAACCGCACCCAGAAAGAGTCAGAACTGTCTGTCAAAAAAAAAAAAAGGATGTCCTGTGGGGTTTAATGCTGCTAAGGGGAAAAGCTGGTAAACTGTGTGTAAATTTACTGTAGCCATGTTGGATGCAGGGCATGCCACGGACACGCAAAAGTTTACATGTGCAGACAATAAAACTAGGAGAAGCTTCAGTGTGTCCGTGCTGTGTGTCAATTAGATGGAAAGTTATGGAAAAATACTTTGCATTTCAGTTTTACATACTGTCTAAAAAGCTTGAGGCATATTTTTGTTTTTCCACTGCCTCAGACGAGACAGCAGCTAAGTGTATTGTTATTGGGGCGACTGAGGCTCAGAGGGAAGAGAGGTTGTCTGCTGAGGTCTCCATCGCAGGCCCAGGCCATGTGTCGAAGTATGCTCAAGATACTGAACCCCCCACCGTGAAACAATTCGCCATTATGGAGTAAAATCCTGCAGCACGCAAAGCCTGCAAATGTCCGGGCCCGTCTGAAGTTTACCAAAGACCATCTGCATGATACAGAGGAGGCATGGGAATAGGACATGTGGTCAGATGAGACCAAAATAGAATGTTTTGGTATAAACTCCACTCACCATGTTTGGAGGAAGAAGGATGAGAGCAATCCTACCAACCCAACCATGAAGCATGGGGGTGGAAACATCATGCTTTGGGTGTGTTTTTCTGCAATGGGGACAGGACAACTGCACCGTATTAAGGAGATGATGGACGAGGACATGTATCGACAGATTTAGAGCAACAACCTCCTTCCCTCAGTAAAGGCATCGAAGATGGTCTCGACTCAAGTCTTCTAACATAACAATAGCTCAAAACACAGCCAGGGAAACTAAGGAGTGCCTCTGTAAGAAGCATGTCTAGGTCCTGGAGTGGCCTAGCCTGTCTCCAGACCAATAGAAAATCTTTGGAGGAGCTAAAACTCCACATTGTCCAGCAACAGCCCAGAAACCTGAAAGGTCTGGAGATCTGTATGGAGGAGATGCACTGATGCAACACCTGACATCTCTGTACCAAATATTACGTTCTATTTTTCTAATTTATCAAATATTTCATGCAAGAAAATGCAAGTTGATTATTTAAAAAAGCATACAATGAGATTTTCTGGATTTGTTTCAGAGTCTGTCTCTAATAGTTGAGGTGGTCCTAGGATGAAAATTACAGACGTTTCCATTCTTTATGAGTGGGAAAACTTGAAAATCAGATATGTGCATCGATTACCTTTCCCCATCACTTTATAATGTGAAAACTGCCTAAACTGGTATCAGCAGGTCAGAGCCTTAAAGGAATCAGAAATCTGTTTGGTGCAACTCTATAAGAACTGCTGCCAATAGTTCATTAAGGGTCACCATGGTAACCACACACCTGCATCCCTCACTCCTTTACACAACTCTTCATGAATGCAAAGAGACAGAAACACAGATTAGAAAATAACTCTCAAACAGTCAGCGTTTGAAAACTATAAATTTCATTTAAAAATGAAGTTTAAAAGACCCGTCAGAGGTGAAAAATGATAGAGTTTGATGGCACACTGTCTGCAGTCTTGAGGGGGTTTGGATTTTGGGGGGAAAAGTTTGTAAAGATTTTTAAAAGTTTTGACGGCTCAAAGTTAGAACTTAAACTGTGATTGAATAAAAAGAACTTAAAAGAAAAAGTACAAGTTCAGTCATGTAAGGTCCAATTTTCTTAAATCATAATGTAAACCATTAAAATGATTGGTGTTTCTGAACTAAAGCCATGTGATGCCTGAGCTTTAATGTTCTAATGTTTTCCATTGATACAGAATCTCAGTCACCATTCAAATAACAAATATCTTACATAACTCAAATAATTTACTAAATAACCAGTTAAAGGTACAGAATGTGTATAATTAACTTAGATTTAATACTTACACAAATATGACGTGAAAATGTGAATTTTTTCTGACAAACAAACAAAAAATATTCAGTTCATGTTGAGTGCAGCCAGAGGTCTCCTGTCTTCTCTTACAGCCCAGGCATCACATAGGCTATGTTCTCCAGAGTGGAGGCCTTCAAACAGATTAAAACACCATTTTTACCCTAAACACTGAGATAAAAACACACACACATGT
This sequence comes from Callopanchax toddi, assembly GCA_006937965.1. Classification (NCBI taxonomy): domain Eukaryota; kingdom Metazoa; phylum Chordata; class Actinopteri; order Cyprinodontiformes; family Nothobranchiidae; genus Callopanchax; species Callopanchax toddi. The sequence goes on along the minus strand of SSNR01000310.1, from coordinate 749,060 downwards.
AGAGTGTGTGGTGAACTCACCAGTGTGTGCTCAGTGCAGCTGCTCAGTTCAGGTATCTGTGTGGTGAGGCTCATTAGTGGAGCCAGCGCACACAGCAGAGAGTCCAGCAGCAGAGAGCGGCTACTGGACAAACACACCATCTTCTGTAGAGAGAGGCAACAACAATATTAATAATACTATCAGTGGACAGCATGGGGATGCTGGCAGATAAGACTAACACCTTCAGTCTATGTTGTCTAAAAGGTAAATTCAAATGAGCTGCACATAAACTGGTTTTCACAACAACTTCTGGACTCATTTCAACTTTAATATTTAGTTTTTACGTTGCTGCTGCCTCTTCAGTCAGTAAATCACAACTTATCAATACTTTGGTTTTTAGAGCTGTCTGGAGCTGGACTCTTGATCCGGGGGATGAACTAGCGCTCATCGGACTCCACTGGACCCGGACACGCCCCCTCCCTCTGGACCAAAGTCAGGGTCATGCATGGTGATCTGGACCCTTGGCAAATTTAATTGACTACCCCTGTTCTAGCCAGATCCTCCTTGGTGCTCCAAGGTCATCCATCATATTTCATGAGAGATCTCACGTTCCCCGTTATGATTGATGGATAGATTAAACTTCCTCTTCCTCTCTCTCTGCTTTGCTCCTGCTCTACATCCATGCCTCTGTTTCTTCCTCTTTTAGTTGCAATTTAGGAATTCTTTGAGCTTTTTGAGTTATTAAATCATTTTAAATAGCCAAATTAAACATGTATCAAGTTATGTCGGTTGACAAATAAAAATTAATGCAACAACTTTTCAATTCTCCTTATATTAAATCCTTTTTTGCATACGACTTCTTCTTCAGACAGCTGCAGAGGCATCAGGTTTGCTTTGCCCTGATATTTTCATCACTTATTCTTCCTTCCTTCCTTTCCATGAAATTTTACAGCAGAATTGGAGAATGAATGTTAGCTTGAGCCAAAGGGTCAAAACAAATGTACCATAAATCCATTTACACAGAATTAACACACTCTACTCACGTTTGTCTCCTGGAGATGGTGTCCAATCAGAGACAAGGATTCTCCAAGGAGGTGCAGGTGCGCTGCGGCGCTGATGGGATACTGGTCAGAAGAAACGGGACTCCTGGAAGTGGGCCGGAGAGAGTCCCAGGCTGCACTGCTCACGCTGTGTGAATCAGTGATGGAGCTGCATACCTCAGGGCCCGCAGTGACTGGGACAGTACAAGAAACTGTTAAAGATAGGTGGTCTGATCCTGGAGGGACAGCCGGACTAACAGCTCCGTTAAGGTGACCGTCGGCCGTGTAGGACTGGTTATCCAGACACACCCAGTACTCCAACGTGGGACTTGGACATCTCTGTCAGAAACACAAAGCAGGACATATGTGAAGACTGACAGTGAGACACGATAAAGGCTGAACAATGCTGCCCTCTACTGGGCAACAAGTTGTCTCAGATTATCAGGAGTTAAACATTAGTTAAAAAGTTTACTGAAGCTTCAGTTTCTCAATCTTTATTTTAATTTGGAACATTAAATAATGTTAAAAATTAAAGGTTCACAAGGACCAAACAATATCTAATTAATGTTTTTCTGACCTCTAATTGGGATTAGTTGGTTGATTTTCTGTTTATTTGCACACAGAAATTAAACCCAGGAGTTTAATACATTGATATAAAATCACATGTTGTTCTCTCACCTCCTCCTCTCCTGTAATTACCCATCTTTCTTCTGACACAGAGACAGGGTGAGGAGGGACAGAACAGGAGGACTCAGTCCAGTCCAGTTCAGAATCTGATCCACTGTTCCCTAAAATCAGATCACATATAATAAAAAACACCATAAATATGAACTACTTTAAATTTTAATACAGCTCAATGTTTAAGACAAAAACTTTAACCCCAGAAGTTTTATTAATATTTAGCTAATAAGTAATTCATTAAAATTTCTCATAATAATAAGGTTTTATTTGCATTTCAAGTATACCGGGGAGAGTTTTATATTTTAAAATGTTCAACTCTGAAACCTTAGACACTGTTCAACATCAATAAGCTCATTAGACAAACATGGGATCATATTACAGCATTTAAATGAAAGTTACTACTCACCACTGTACTGTGTTTGAAAATATGGAGAGCCGTTTAGTTCCTGAAAAAATATTTTGGAGATCATTTGAACGACAAAACAAGAAATCACAGCATAAAATATCATCGCTGTAAAGTTATTTAAATTAAATCTACTGTATTATTGCTGAGAAAATAGACAACTTAAACCCTTAAAGTGTTAAAGAATGTCAACAAGTACAAAATAAACTGGATTCATGTTACTTCATTAGCTTAGGATTTCCATGTGCATCATTAAAGAGGAAAATAAAACTACAAAAGAACGTTTTGCAATTCTGATGTAAGTGTGGTTTAAAGGGCGTCTCAGGATACGGCCAGAAAAGGGGAAGAAAACACTTTCATTTCCAAAGGTTTTAACGTAACTAAGACTTTTTATGATTGTGAAATGAAGTAAAGACAACATTAAATCAACATGAAAACTCTTGGTTTCCATCCAGTTGATGTCAAGGTCTGCATGACATCATCTTTAATATCTGAACCAGTTCAGGAGAAGCTGCTGGACTCTACTGTGGCTGTCTGGACAATGTTTAAAAGTGATATATAACTATGGACTCATCAGCATACAGAAGCAGACATTAAGGTTTACACACCTCTATCAACCCCTGACTGATGGAGCAGGAAGATTGTTCTTTAGTTTTAATGCAACTTACCCAAAATGTTGTATGAACAAACTTGCACGTGCAAGATCCCACTAAAATCAATCAGGCAGCCTTAAATCAAGTCATTATTTAACCTAAAATATGCCAGAATGTAGAAAAAAGTGTGTTAAAATCTAAAGTCCTTTCTACTGCTTCTAAATGATTAAGAGTGGGGGGAAGTAGCAGCCTGGTGCTGCTCATCAGGCTGGAAAAAGACAAAAAAGATAAACTGATATGACTTCTAAAATGTGAACTCTTATCTGTCAACCTCCAATCTGAAGTCCATCCACCTACATAAAAAAAAAAAAAAAAATCAACAAATTGAGAAAAAAACAATCCGACAAAGTTCATCCAGTGTAACTGAAGTCTGCAGATCTCCTACAAAGTTCATGACACCACATTTAGCAAAAGAATGAAAAAACAAAAGTGTGTTGGAAAAGCCTCTACAATCAGCAAACCTAAGAATTGTGGCCCTAACGGGCCGTGGTAGAAGGGTCATGGTTTGGTTCTTCATATTGTTTTTCTTTTTCTCATTCATACAAATCTGCCAGTTTTTTATTTATGTTCTCATGTTATTTGTGTCTTGAGAGGCGCTCTATAAATAAAGTTTGACTTACTTACTTACTCTAGGTGACAGTGAGGGAAAAGAAGACAGGATAGAGAGAAGTGCATTCAGAGAGTACAGGAGCAGGTGCTAGTCTACGTAGAAGAAGGTGGACCTGTGAAATGATGGATCTTTAGATCCACCAAGCTTGTTTTACACTCTGTAAGTGGGCTGAGTTTATTTTTTAATTGAATAATGCATGATGTAATACTTTACACGTTTTGTAATCTTTTTTTTAATCAGTTATCAGAGTCGAGGCAAGAACTGGATAAAGCCACTTCTCCTGCCTCCTTTCAAACACCTTTTTGTTTTACTTACAGATCATTTTGTTGGATTTTTTTTTTTTTTTTACATCTCCAGTTTTGGTCTTGCAAAAATTGTAATTATTTTAAATTAAAAAAGATATAAAGAGCTCGTATTTACAGAATTTATGCACCTGCTTAAAATCTGATGCTCCCCTCAGTCTTGACATGTAAAATCTGTAAGTTGAAGGAAAGTGTGGTTGTGTTGTTGCAGCTGAAAGGTCATTTTCATCAACAGCTAGCCCACCTTGTGGAGCCTCTTGATGCTGCTTTCCTCTTCTTCCAGGTACTTCGCTCCCATCAGAAAGCCTGTGTCTGTGTTCTGTTCTGATGGACTCGCTCCATCTGTTTCACCATTCATCTACATTGATAACACAGACAACCAGAGATTCAGAAATCAGTAAACTTGGCAAAATTGTATGCACTCGCTTATAATTCAGTGTTTTTCATTTAAATATTAACTATCGAATGTGCTGTTTCATGTTGTAGAACAAGTGAAGTTACACTGATCAGCTATTTTAAAGCTGTTTTTTTTTTTTAGTTTAACCATTGAAAACAGCTGAATATGTGTTTTAACTGGAGCAAGTGAATGAATAACCCTTATCATCCAGGTTAATGATGAAACGAGCCCATTTACAGAAGAAACAACACAACTTTTGAGTTTTTTGTACAACAGCCTTATTGAAGTGCAACAGAACCGTTTTAAAGAGTGTCTGTGGATTTTAAACTATTATATTTGACCATTTTTGTCTAAAACAAACAAAAACAACCGACCTATCAAGTCGCCAAATCTTACGTGTGACGTCGTTAAGGCTACAGCGAGCTACGGTCAGGCTAACACGTCATATTTACTTTTATAAAGTAGGAAGCAGCTCGTTTTATAGGATATCTAAAATAAAGTCGGCTTTTTAAATAATAAACACGGTAAACTCACTCTTCAACGTCGGTCACGTACAGGGAAACGACATTTGCTGTGTCACGTTTAGGAGACTTCTGCCAAGTCACGTTTCAGGCTGCGAGAGTGACGCGTCATGATTTAAAACACGACCACTGGGTGTCGCTGTTTCACCACTTATTAAATTTGTGGACATTAACAGCTCACATCTAAATCTAAATATTCTGCACATTTAAATAAGTGGAGGAACTAAGTAAAATAATACTAGAATTAATTATCCTTAATGGAATCCACCGTTTTTTTATTTGACAATATTTTCATTTAAATGTTAAATAATTTGTTCCTTTATTTATAATTTCACTCTTTATTCCAGCTTGACATTTATGCTATAAACCTCAAGATGACCGGAAAATGTTAGCTGCTTTATTGTTTCCAATGTAAGAAAAATAAGATAAAAAGTACAAATCATCCTATTCATGGTGGTGTTGTGTTAAAATGTGTTTTCCCATCACATGATGAGCAGCAGCTTTCTGTTTTCTACGTGCACTCTGTGATTTAAAGCAGTGGGGTTCTAAGAAAACTGTCAAAAGTAAAATATCTTGATTTATTTTTATGTAACCACCTGTCACCTTTACATAACACTATTTGGATCAAAGCTCTTAAAAGGTGTGTTTAAGCATACATTTGTATTTCATGCACTCTTCACTCTATGAGGGAAGAGTAGGTGAGTCCTCAATGTGATAAAAATACTTGGGAATGTAGCAGCTGAAGTCCCAGCTATAGGACAATAAACAAACATATTGTGAATGGTTAATGATCTATATTCTATTAATACTTTTGCTGAAGTTTGACTGTTAGAATTGGGTTTACAGTCCTTTTACAGTTTAATAGTGTTTGATGAGAAAACATGACGAAGCCGTTTGCTGAGACTTGCCATCTGTTTTTGCTCGCTGTAACAGGATGAGAGAACGTGTTTATGTAATTTGAGGGACAGGAGGTCAGTGAACAATCTGCTCTCCATCGTGGACAATCAGGGAGTGTGTTCTGTCCTTAGCTGTGCCTGAATCCAGACGACTTCCATTCCATGGACTCATGGTGTTTTACAAAGTTTGGACACACCTTAAGAAGCACTTCATGTTTTCCTGTATTTCTCTAGTTAATGCGGTTATTAAATCAGTTTTCAAGAATTGTGGCTGTGCTTGTTTCGAGTGAATCGAGTCATGGGATTGCTCCTCTCTCACATGAGTCACTCTCCAGTCTGAGAAACTCTCACAGTCATGTTTAGGACAGACTCCTCCTCTCCCCTTGGCTTAACTTTGGAACCTAAACCTGCTTTGTCATGTTTAGTTCTCAGCCCTCCCTCTCTCCCTCCCTCCTTTTGTGTTTCCAGGGCTTTTCACAAACTTCCTCACTCATGGTAACCCTCTAGTCCCTCCCCTCTGCACTTTTCCAAGCTGCTGCATCATGTTATCCCTCAGTCCCTCCTACTGTTTCTGCTGAACTTGCTGCATCATGTTTAGCCTGAGTTCCTGTTTTCAATAAAGGATCAGGGGGAGGAGACGAGCAGATCTGAGTATAAAGGAGGGAGCCGGACCACTGAAGGCACAACAAACTGCACTGGATAGAAGAGAGGAATAAGTCTAAACCAGACTTGAAGGAACTTTATCACAACCGGTGAGTAACATTTTAATGGTTTTGGTCATAATTCTTTACTTCGTAACCTTTAGTTGATATGTTGAACCTCTTAAATCTCTACATAAGATGATTTGTTTTCTGTAAAAACATGTAATGGATGTTTTATTTATTTTTTAGGGCCACGATGGAAACAGAGAGGACTCAAACAGCAGCAGAGCAGATGACTGACAGGTTAGACTGCAGAGTCTGTTCACACTAAATCCCTTCTGAAGGCACTTTTTTTACACATGGCTTTTAACTCAAACTTAGTTTTGAGTCTTATCAGGGTTTTCTGGATTGTTTTTTAACTTATTTTATTGTATTTGTTGCTCTTTTTCTTTCAAAATCACTTCATTTGATTGTCCGCTTCTCACTCGAACAGCATCATAATCAACCCTGTCGTTTTAAAATGTGCTACAGATACATTTGATGTTTTTTCTGTATTGAGTCACTGCAGGGGCTCAAACATTTTGCACTGACTGGGATTTCTTCCCTCTTTCAGGGATTTGTCAGAACAGATCAAAAAGGCAACTAAAGAGAGCCACGTCAGAGCCGAGAACACAGAGATGATGCTGAGCTTCCAGCGGGGTCAGGTCACACTTCCACAGTACAAGGTAACGTGAAACTACAGCAGATTATCTTACATTTAGGAGGATTGTGAGCAGTGGCGGCTGGTGAACATCTTTTTGGGTGGGGCGCATTTTTGCTAGTCAGTTTTCAGATGCGCAAAAAAAAATCACATATCACCACTAGGGCAGGGAATGATAATATTTTCATCTGACTGAATATTTTGCTGGTAAAAATCCCTAGTACCACCAGTTCTCTAGAAATGTGGAGCTGTTAGGTCTAATTCTACACATCAAACAGTAAAGAAATCATAGTCTTCATAAGGAGACCTTAGAATAATATCAATATAGTCAGATACAAATAAAAATAAAAAACAACCACAATGTGGTCACAACAGAAGTTGTAAAAGTTTCAAGGAAAAAACAACCTGGCAAAGCCAAAAACATTACTTAATATTCACAATTATCTTTCTACTGACACCACAAACAAATAAATCCATCTCTAACTAATACAGTCAGATAATTAATGTTACAATTCAGACAACAACCACTAACCAAGCAAGTCATGACAATCAGCTCAACTAATGAAGTGAATTAACAACAAAATAAAGTCAAATCCACTGATAAGTCCCATCAAACCCAGTCAGACCAAACTTCCTTAAAACGCCATAATAATTTAATGAAAAGTAGAGAAAACGCATGAAAAACTGGCTAAACTACACAAACCAACATATTCAATCAGCAGTACCTGTATTTCTTTAACATTCGGCAAACACCACAACAAACACATGTCGCTATTTAAGGTATAAATTCACTCATCAGGACTTAGCACTGCTAGCCGCAGCTAGCTCAGCCTATGGGGTTTTTGAATGGGAAAATCCGTGACAGACACATAGTCATTAAGAAAAAGAAACAAACAAACGAAGTCACTCACTATTGAGTTGATGAAATCAGGACAAATGGAATCATTCGGCTTGTTTTCACAAGCGGGCAAGAAGGATTCTTTGAATAAATATCCATTTTCTACCCTCCATTAAAAAGAGAGCAAGAACTTCCGGTTTCGGTCTGAGCAACACTCCAGACTCCTGCCGTTGTGCGCATGTCACACAGGGACGCTGAAGACCTGCGTCCCGAGCGATCTCCTATTTTTTGCACTCAGTGCGCATGCGTCAGGAAAAATTTGCCAGTGCGCATGCGTCAGAAGCAGAAAACAATGCGCTATGTTGGGACGGCGTCCCGTCCAGACATGCGCAGTAGAACCCAAAGAAACACGACCTATCGGTCCAGTAAAAAATAGTAAGAAAACCTTTCTAAACTACACCTAAATGCAGATTATACACAGCACTTATTGTATATATAATGGATGGCTCGTTTAGTTTTATTTTTATGTTAGTTTTTTATATTTTGTGATCCCTATTTCTCTTCTTCTTCCTCTTGGGACTGGTGGGGCGGCGCCCGAGCGCCCCCTATGGACGGGCCGCCACTGATTGTGAGTTTGTATTTGACGCCGTGCTCTTCCTCCCTGCAGCTCCTCCTGTGCTCCCTGTATGAGATCTACCAGGCCTTGGAGGAAGCGATGGACAGGAACTCCAACCACCCTGCTGTCGCACCCATTTACTTCCCCGCTGAACTGGCCCGGCTGAAGTCCATCGAGAAGGACCTGGAGTTCTTCTACGGCCAGGCCTGGAGGGAGAAGATTGTTGTTCCCGTTGCCACTAAAAGATACTCCCACAGACTCAGACAGGTGTGTTTAATTTTAACACACATCCCATTGAATCCATTCATCTTTTTTACTAATGTTTAACCCCGTTTGTGTATGTTTGTTTCTCAGATTGGTGAAGAAAACCCTGAATTTCTGGTGGCCCACGCTTACACCCGTTACCTAGGTGACCTGTCTGGTGGGCAGGTCCTCGGTCGGATCGCCCAGAAGTCCATGGGGCTGAAAAACAGCGATGGGCTGTCTTTCTTTGCCTTTCCGGGCGTTTCCAGCCCCAACCTGTTCAAGCAGCTCTATCGCAGCCGGATGAACAGCGTGGAGCTGACGGAGGAGCAGAGGAACGGCGTGCTGGAGGAGGCCGTCAGGGCCTTCGAGTTCAACATCCAGGTAAGGAGGGGAGTCATGGAGGACTTACAGGGAGCTAAAACCACGAGCTCCCCCTCTGCTCTGAGTTAATGATGTATCCACGGGCAGCTGATGTTTGACTTGTTTTATAGGTCTTTGATGGCTTACAGAAGATGCTGAGTGTTCCTGAAAACAAGCAGCAAGATTCTTCACCAAACACCAGATCAGTTCAGAAAACACTCCAGATCCCCCCGCTCATCAGGATGGTGCTGGGACTTTTTGTTGCCCTGGTTACCGTCAGTATGGGAATCTACGTGTTGTAGAAACAGTCCTGAGCACCAATTACACCAACGATGAAATGATTTACAATCTTTTGCTTGTTGAATGATTTCAATTCTGACTATAACTGTAAAATCAGGCTCCGATGTAATATTTGTACAGTTTAAAAGACCACACTTAGGCTTCTTATGTTTACATTGTGTAATGACTTAAATTTAATGGTTTTCTCCATCACACTGATACGCAAAGGGCATCAGTGCAATACTTTAACTTTTGTAAATATGTCACTTTTTAAATAAAACCTTTAAAGAACATTCTTTCTTTGTGCAGTTTGTATTTGTGTTTTAGTTCAGTCCTCACATCCTGGATATTAATAATAATGACCTCATTATCTGATGCTCATTTGGCTTTTAACAAGAAATACAATTGGGATGCTGCCCCCGCGACCCGGACCCGGATAAGCAGAAGAAGACGAGACGAGACGAGACAAGAAATACAGATTAAACAGTTGGAATCATTCTGATAAAAACCTCTACAGTAGCTGCTCAATAACTTGGATCTGACATTAAGTAATGATGATTTAAAAATCAACTAATAAAAATTAGGCATTGCTTTTGAATTGTGGTTCAACAGACTGAGAAAAAAATGAAACAGGCTTGGCCAAAATAATTGGTACACGTACTGTTACCATAGAGACGTGTTAAACTAAGGTCGAGGTTCATCAGCGTCAGATCACATCCTCCATCCATCACTGTTTGAGTCAAAGTGGACTTAACGGAAAGCGACTGAGGAGGAAAGCAAGTCATAAAAAAACAGACTTGTCAAAATTCAAATGGAGAAAATTGGAGCTTTTTAGCAAATGGTATCAGCTTTCTTTATGTTTACAGATTCAGACATGAAGCGCACACACTGGACCTGCTGTGAAACATGGAGGAGGCTCGGTTCTGCTCTGGACCTGCTTTGCTGCATCTGGTACTGGGAGCCGAGAATTGGTTCAGGGTCCAGTAAAATCTCAAAACCATCTAGAGCAAGACCTGCTGCTCAGTGTCAGAAAGCTTGATCTCAATCTCAGGCAATAGGTCGTCCATCAGGATGACCAAAACACACAAGAACGGATCAGAACCAAACACTGGACTGTACTGAGGTAGCCTTCTGAGTCCAGATCTAAATCTTGTTGAACAGAAGGGGCTGGAGAAGGAACCCTTCAGACCTGAGACTACTAGTAAACTAGACCCTCAGTTTTGCTCTGCAAACTTAGTCCTGCTTGCCAGGCTGACCTGAGACAGCTGGGCTAGTTTTCTCAGGAGGAATGGACCAGAACACCTGTCAAAAGGTGCAGAATTTTCACTTCTTTAATGTGATCGCCTCAAAAGGTCGTCCAAAAAAACACTGTGGCCTATTATTTTGGTCCAGGTCACTTTCAGTTTAGTTTTAGTTAAGTGATTTCAGGTCACTGCGTTTTTTTTTTGTTTTTTTTTATAGCAGCAGTTTGAATGAACAAAATATCACACCGTAAATGACTTGGTATTCATTTTATTGTGATTTCATGAGTTTCCTAAACTTTGTGTACTTTTATAAATTAAAAGATGTGATCGTTTTTATTACCAGCAGATAGATCTATTTTCTTGACCTCGGTCTATTTCAGAGAGACACTTCGTACTGGTATCTGTCTCCTCGTAGAGGAAAACAAAAAAAAACCAAACTCAAGTGAAAAATGATTGTACGTCACAGGAACTGGCTTATGGCATTCTTTTAAAAAAAAAAAAGGCACAGTAAATCATAAACTTCCTCTCATTACAGTTTGTATCTCTAGCAGTTAAAACCCCACATTACATTCACAATACATTCCTGTCCAAGTTTCAGTTTCCATTCTGAACTAGTTTGTGAGGGAGAACATGTCTGACAACAACGGGCGAGAGAAAATTTGTGCTACCTTACTTTAAAACCTGGAAATACATCAGTTACTAACAGGGTTTCATAAAAACTAAACAAAAATCACCTGCTTCAGACTGACCACAGAGACAGCCGAGACAGAAAACTCCAAATGTTACCTCAACTTCCCCTAAAACACACACACACACACACACACATGAAAACAATCGTCTACGGCCTCTTAAGAGCTACCAAGTTTAAGGAGTTTTTCAAAGTGCTTCAAGGGAGATTGCACAGTAAATTGTGTCTTTGTAAAAGTCACAGGTAATAAAACTATGAGAATGACCCTTTGGATTGATTTTTAAAACAAAGAGAGAACAAGCCAATGGCAAAGCAAAGGAGAGAACCTATACTGTGGGAAAAAACAAAACAGCAAATGAAAATGTAGTTTCAAAGAAAAAAACAAGAGCCTAATAAACAAACTTTCATGAAATAAAATGGATGCAACCTCCAAACTAACCTTCAAAGCTGAATTAAAATAATTTTACTTCATGATGCAACGGTTCCGTTTAGTTTTGAGGATTAAGTTTCAGAGGCCAGCACTTCTGAGATGTGGATTTGTTTAGTATTTCATGTTTCCATTGACAGTTCGGACAAAGAACATTCTGCACACGGCATGTTGGGAGGGGAAGCAGATTCTTTGAAAAACTAAGATATTTAGGTAAACAATCTTTTATAATCTTTTTAACAGGTTTTTCATCTATTTTGGCACATTTATCCACAGCAAAACAAAGACTCCCACACCAAACAAATCAAACCTATGCGACGCTTTGTAGCAGTAGTTTCTGGTATTTGTGTGCATCCTCAAACACCCTACAGACATCCGGTTAGCGTCGCGGTACCTTGGCTACCTGTTTGAACGGCTTCGGGCAGTTTTGGCTAAAAAGGTGCAGTGATTTCTAGGCAGGAGCAGCCACTGGGGGCTGCTCAGTTGGTTTCATAGGTTAACAGCAGGGCTGCATCTACAGGCTCCATGCAGGAGGGGCAGATGAAGGAGCGCATCAGCCAGGGATCAATGCAGTCCACGTGGTAGATGTGAAGGCAGGGCAAGAACCGAATGGGATCCCCATACTCAAAATCCATCATGCAGATTACACACCTAGAAACACCAGAAACAAATGTTCTATTTTTAAATCCGACAGCCAGTTCAGCTGTTTGAGGTCATAAGATCATAAGACGTCCAGATTTTTTTTCTCCATGTCACCATTTAAAACTTACTCTTTTACTTTCTTGTCAGAGGGGTCAGAGCCTGGGTTGAAGACGCCTCTAGGAAGATGCTGGATGAGCCCGATGCGCTGGGCAATGCGGATCTGCTCCTCCTCCGTCAGCTGGCTGGCCAGACGACTCTCACCTGGGGTGGGATGGAAGACTGGCACTGGCTGGGCATGCTCCTGGATAGGACGGTTCACAAAACACATAGTCATCTCCAGATGTCCACAAGACCACCAGAGATCATTCTTCTACAAATAAACATCTCCATGAATTACTATAATATACTTTTTGTATTCCAGTATTAACCTAGATTGTACATGTTTTTTGAAGACGATCACTACTTTACTAGATTTTAATTGGTCACAAAGACCATTCCATAATTTGACTCCCCAAATTAAACACATCTATTTTCCATACTGGTTCTACAGGACTTCTGTCAAACATCAATGTCCCAAGCAGATTATGTTCATCTCCCCAGTAATTAAAAACTCTGAATAGTTTGGTTGGTCTCTACTCGCAACATGGAACATAATTTCCATTGTTTTTAAATAAACAATTAATGACAACAATTAAACTGACCGTGTGTTAGTATGAAGAGGCTTTTCTTAATTATTCTTATATATTTTTCAATGCAATTTTCAGTTTATTATAACTTAGCTATTCAAACAGCAGCTTATTCTTGCACTAAACGTCATAATACGCAGTGAAAAATGTATGACCACAAAATTTAATTAATCTAAGAGTTAATTAAACCCAGGAGGTCCCTTGAATCCCCGGGCCGGATTGAAGCAGACACCCTGTCTGGTCACCTGGTAAGGCGGCGGCGGTTCTCCGGGCAGGCTGCCTCCCTCGGATTCGTTCAGCAGCGAAAGGTCATCCGCTCCTTGTGAAAACAGGCAGTTCCCCATTGACCTGAGACCACCATGAGAGAGTTGAACTTATTTCGGAGGTCAGAAGCTTCACTGAGCGAATTTAGCCTTAGCTCAATGTTGCTGTTAGCTAGCAGTTTGTAGAAAAAGCTACCGGAGAATCAACTTCCGTCAAAATAAAGCAGAAACCGGACTAAAACAGATACTATTGACAACAACAGATGGCACAAACGATAACCACAATTTTGAAGTGACGATTGCGAGTCTAGCTGTGTGTTGTGTTTACGAAAACACAAGACGGAAATAACGTCGTAAGGAAGTTTGCCACTTCCGCTTTAATAACAGGCACACATGGTGCTGGGTGCCTCTCCAAATTTATCACGGCGGAACCTTTTTTCTTGAGGGAGCATATCCTTAACACCGCAGGATAAAGACGAAGAGCTTGTGAGTGTTTATTATTTTATTTTATTTTATTTTATTTTATTTTATTTTATTTTATTTTATGAATAGCCAGACCCGGATAAGCGGAGGAAGGAAAGTACTCTGGCTTTAGATCGAGGGCTGATACAACAACTGGAAAGGGAGGGACTGGATATGAATTTGGGTAATTTACTGGGGGGAGATTCGCCTGCTGTTCGTTCGTGGAGCATTATTTAATATGTGGGTGATTCAGGCCTGATGAACAGGATTTAGATAGTGAATTCCTCTGGTCATATGCTACTCCACACTCCCTCAGTAGGTGGCGGTAATGCTCCTGTAAGATGGTTGCCAACAGCCATCAAACATCAATAGAAAACGAAGAAGAAGAAGCAAGAAAAGGCAATAGTATCTGGCTGCGGCAGCTAGTAGAGAAGGGTCTGGCTGCGGCCACTGTGGAGCTCCACAGTAGCCAGAAGAGAGGCGAATATCCTTTTTCTATATTGGCTGTGGGGATTTCAAGCAAGGTCAACAACTGTCCCCCTAACCTAACCCTAACCAATTCCGGTACGGTTAGTGTGGAGGTCACGTGTTTCCGGTTACTGTGGAGCTCCACAGCGAGTAGGATCTGGCTGCGGACATAAGTCCACTTCAAATTTAAATCTTTTTTCGAGAAATGCAGATACAGGATATATCCTATTTATTATTTTAAAGTGAGTCTCTTTCACTTTAGGAGAAACGGGCCATTTAACATATTTAAAAAATGCAAACTTATTTTTATCATTTATGCTTGATGATTTCTTGAAGGACTCTCTGTTATAGTCGTGGTAGATGTTCTGTCTCATTCCATTGTTTATACACTTATTGTTGCACTTAAGGTCAAGTAAGTTACAGTTATTCACTCTCAAGGTAGGCATTGAAGTGGACACATTTGAATACACAATGACGTTCTTAATTAGTTGAATCAAGGCCAATGGAATTGCTTTACAGATCTTCACAAAATCTTCATGACTGCCACTAATACCATATTTCCCAACAAAGGATGGAAAATCCATAAGATTCCCTTGACCATCCAAAAGGTCTTTTACAAAAATAATATTCTTATCATACCAACTCTTTTTGAATATTGACTTTTTTCCTACTAAGATCGCCCTGTTATTCCACAAAATCGACTCATGAGGAGAAAAGTTATGTTGAAATATCATTTTCCAAAACTGAAGAATTTGTTTGTGGAAGTTTGAGAGTTTAATCGGAATTTTGTACATTCCAAAGTCGCACTTTGCAAGAAACTCAATTCCGCCCAACTTTTTAAAAATTGAATTTGGGATATGAAACCACATGGAGTCCTGTTGCATAATGAATGTTTTTAACCATTTGATCCTAGCTGCCCCAATCATGGCTTCAAAGTCTATCTTTCTCGAAAAAAGATTTAAATTTGAAGTGGACTTATGTGTTTTTTGTAAAATTGAAGCTGAATCCCTGGAGCACTTGTTTTTCTTTTGTAATTGCACACAAAGTTTTTGGACGAATGTTAGAGACTGGGTCAATCTTAAACTGAATATTCCTCCCCTGGATGTTGGTCAAGTCCTATACTATGTGGAAAACCTGAGCCCAACCTTATCAGACATCATTAATATAGTTATACTATTAGCTAAATATCACATCCACTGCAGCAAATGGAGAGGAAATAAACCCTCCTTTCCTTGTTTTTTGAATGAGTTTAAAAGGTATTATTCTTCATTAACGAAAATGAAAAACTGGAAAAGTGGAAGAATAATCTTGCAACAAATCAGAGAGAAGTTATTGTTTTAAGCTTCTTGAATGTTAATATGCTTTGCTCCCATGTTATGTCTGGTGTTTTATTTTCTTTTTATGTGCCCCCCAGATGGCTAGTGATTTTGAGGTATAGAGTTTGTGATTCCTCCATGAGAGTTTGTATTTTGGTTTGATGTTATGTGTGTTCTGTCCTTTGTGTGTTGTTAATAAAAAAAAAAAAAAAATCTGGCTGCGGACATCAAAATGGCGTCCAAAATGGCGTCCCAACCACGACCGGAAAGACCACGACCGGAAAGACCTTGCAAC
>SSNR01000310.1:657009-733397 GCA_006937965.1 Callopanchax toddi | reverse complement strand
GCGCATGCGCGTTTCACGGGGAATGTTCAGGCGGTGTGTGGAGCTCTTCAGTAAACGAGACATTTCACCTCTAGCTCACCGGTACCGAGTTGGAGCCCCTCTAGCTCACACGTTACGTTACACCATTTAAGCGACACACTGCCAGTGCCTTTTAGCTTTCAACACACAGCGGGATTTGTAGAGGTACGTTTTCCACGAGATACGGAGTCCACGAGCTAACGCTAAAGC
This sequence comes from Callopanchax toddi, assembly GCA_006937965.1. Taxonomy (NCBI): domain Eukaryota; kingdom Metazoa; phylum Chordata; class Actinopteri; order Cyprinodontiformes; family Nothobranchiidae; genus Callopanchax; species Callopanchax toddi. The sequence continues at coordinate 733,169 of SSNR01000310.1, read as the reverse complement.
TAAAACAATAGCTACAGGTTATTGTAGCTCAGTACTTTACCTTAAACTATTTTTCTTGGCTCCGTGCGCTCGGTCCTGCTGCCTGTTTGAATGTTCACACAGTGAATAGCGTTAACTTTATAGATCTAACTTAAATATAATATAAAGAGTACTTTAGTAAGTCATTTTATAAAACCTTTTGACAGTGTGAATTAATCCCTGTGTGCATGTTTTTCAGGTGACGAAGTCTTAGAGATGAGGTGAGCAGCTGAGAAAGCCATGCTGCAGAAAATTACTTTAACCACAAAATAAAGTGTTTGTAAAATGGAGTGGTATTTTTTTCATGTCTTTCACGCCAAATAATACTGAAATACTACCCAGTTATGGATGTTTTGAAACAATTATTGATACAGGTAAGGGAGCAAACTGCTAAGTTTGTTTTCACTGTTGCTTCAGTGATTCCAGTACTTTATTAATTACTAGTACTGTTTTACACATCTGGGAAAGTCTGTTAACTTACATATAAATGTATAGTCCTTATACAGCCTTAAAATGTTGTAGTGAATATACTTCTGTTGTTAAACTAGATTTCCTGTCTGAGGTACAAATGAATTTACTATTATGTTATAATGTAAGATTTAAATGTAGATTAACTTTGTTCCACTTGTTAAATGCAGCTAAGTCTGTTCAAAATTAAGAAATAAAAGTTAACCAGGTCTGCAATTTAATAATAACGTTTAAAAAAAAAAAAAAACTACTTAGGTTAAATGTGTCTTGTTAAAAGCCCTTCTATCTTACCAAAATGAAGATTTTTTAAAAGTTTGGTTTAAGTTTGCCAGTCCGGCTGCAGCCAGATCCTACTCAAAAGAAACTACGTTTTTCTATTTGTTCTTTAAAGAGTAGAATTTACTATTATGTTATAATGTAAGATTTAAATGTAGATTAACTTTGTTCCACTTGTTAAATGCCGCTAAGTCTGTTCAAAATTAAGAAATAAAAGTTCGCCAGGTCTGCAATTTAAAAATAACATCCGATGGAGGCATTTCCGGTCGTGGTTGTGACGTCATTTCCTCTCGTGGTTGTGACGTCATTTCCTGCCGTGGTTGTGACTCCATTCTAGACGCCATCTTTGAGGTCCGCAGCCAGATCCTCTTGTCCACAGCGGCCGCAGCCAGTTTAGCTAGATCACTCTCGCTTCTTTTTGTTGCCTTGTTTGCCCTGCCCAAAGTCATAAAAATGGTGAGTAGAATAGAAGACGGTTGACTTAAATTATATGCAGCCAGTCTGTTTACGTCTGATGTGAGCTGAAAAATGATGAAAATATGCTGAGATGATCTTAGAATTGGCTAACTGGATTTGTTTGTTTTGCTAACTTTAACCCTGCTAGTAAAGTTTAAAGGGAGTTTTTTTCTGAAGTCTCTCCACGGTTTCTACTGCTTATCCAGTGTTCTGTCGAGTCAACATACAGTACATCGTCAGATTGGCATACGCGTATGCTAACCTGACAGTGTATATCAATCGAGTCAACATACGTTGTCAGATTAGCATACACTTATCTTAAACAGCTGTATGACACACCGACATGTTACTTCCCCTGTCATTAGGGCGTGCTGCGAAGCAAAGCACACCTATTACTCTTCACCTCTAAAGTGATGTCTAGTTAGTTTGTTTGTTTTATTCCTCTTCCGTCAACTTTAATGCGGCCCGCACGGAGGGTTGCAGCCAGACACATGATACATCAAAACGACCGGCTCGGTCCCGTGATGTGTGCTATTACTTTTATAAGAATTCGGAGTTACCATGGTGACGTAATTCGCAAAAAAACACGCTTAAAAAACCCATTCAAAATCCCATTGGGATCGGTGAAAAAAGCCAAAACCCACCCCTCTTCCCAAGACTGCTGTGTGGACACACAATCACCTAGAGACTCCATTCAAAGTTTAAACGGGTCACAAGACTTGGGACTCTAACATTTGGAAGAACTGTGTTGATAGCTTTTACCATTTTCCTGAAATCGCGAGAGAAGTTTGATGAAGAAATCGGAATCTTACAGAAAAAAATCCTCCTTGTTTACATGTAAAATGACAGGATTTGAGGGGGGGTTCTGGACCTATTAGGGCCATTTCTGAGAAAACCGTAGGTCCTACAGAAAAATGGTTCGGGATTCAAATGAAGCAGACAAAAAAAGCTACCATATGAGATAAAAATCATGGCTGTACTCCAAACGGTTTGGGAGATACACGACGTTGTTTGTGACTTAAAGACTTTCCTCAAACTGCTTCACTCTGAGTCATGTGACCTCAGAGGGTGACATGGCAGATTTTTAAAAGTTCTAATCACAAACAACATCGAATATTTCCTACACCGTTTGGACTACAGTCATAAATTTGACCTCTGTGATTGGGGATTTTTGTCTGCTTTCCGGTGAAGTGATTCTCATGTCTCTGTGACCTACGGTTGGCTCACAAGATGCCACGGAAGGTCGAGAGGAGCCAACATAAATCGTCTTTTTTCATTGTATTTCAGCTAGATTTCAAGTCTTTCACAATTTCAAATCTTCTGGAATCGAATCGTCATTATTCGGACATAAAACATGGGACACGCATGAAATTCGGGACTATTGACCATTAAAGCCTCCTGCTTCCTACGGTTTTTAAATTTTTTGGATAGGTCTTATACTTTTTGAATGGGAGCAGGTTGTTTGAGAAGAGTGATTTTCTGTTTAATCTGGCTCATTGTCATGGTGTCATTAAGAACAGGTGTGAGATCTGTTAGCAGGCAAAGTGCAGCAAGGATTCTGATTGGCTGATTTTTGGTGCAGTGGAATAATGATGATTGACAGGTTTCTTTGCTGTTTGAGCTGCAGGAACAAACAGATACCAGAACAAGAACTGGGACAAGACACAGAAACAGGACCAGGAGTAGAATCACATAATAGACTGACAGGTCCCAGAACCAGAACCATATGAGAACTAGGATCAGAATCATTAAACAGGATAACACCCAAACCACAACCTATATTAAAATAAATGGAGCTGATAGTTCATCACTGAGGTCAAATAGCATTAGTGTGCTAACATTCTTGCTATAGTATAACATGTTAGCATGTTTGTTTGCTAATGCTAATGTTAGTATTAGCATACTAACGTTAGCATTAGCATGCTAACATCCTAAAGCTAACTTTGCTTGTTAGGATGCTAATGATAAAATATTTTCAATTTTGGCATGCGGACAGGTCAAGCACAAGGTTAGCATGCTAGCATGCTAATGCTAACACGTTAGCATGAAATTGGGTTTTTGGGCATTTCTGGCGCTAACAAGAGGGGGAACCTATACAAATTATATATCATATCGACCGGCTTGCTCATCTGATGCTTGGTTGAAATTCCCATAGCGTTTTGATTAACTATCGCAAAGTTCTTCACAAAAGACTATGGCAGAAATGGCACAAAAACAGATTAGCCCTTTGATTTTCAGCAAAAAATTACTGATGTTTGAGAAACTGCCGTTTCGACAGTCTCTCACGTAGAAACGTCATTCTTGGTTTAAAATAGTCATGGGACTTTGGACTAGAAAATATTGAGGAACCATGTGGATTTCACTGATGCCGCCGGTAGCACGCCCTCTCAAAGTTTCTTCAGGAACTTTTCTAGTTTCATCATACACTTTGTTTCGAACAGCTGTGTACTATAGGAATCATCTCATATGATCAGTCATACGAGCATAAACTTTTATAACAGCAATTTAGTCACAAGTAAGTTTTAGAGCAAATTAACAAACTTCATGACAACTACTGTAGCATTATGGGATGTGCTACATTTAATACATTTTCTATGAAATATTAAACTTGTCTAAAATGTATGATGAGTCAGACATTTTACCTAATCAATCCTTTTAAGTGATTAAAATTTATTTAAATCAATACTCGGTAATAATCTGAGACAGAGCCAAAAATATAGTTTAGAAAAAAACAATTGATTACTATAATTTTGTCTAATAATAGTAGTAATAGTTAAAACCAGAGAAAATCCACATGGTGATGTTTGGTCACAGCTCCAGATTATCAAACACTGAGGAAGTGAAAACACTTTTGAGGATTCAAGCTGTCCAATCAGGATTTATAGATATGGGGAGACGTTACCCAGATTCTCCAGAATTCACGTTTTTCTAAAAGCCTTATGAGGGGAATTTAACTTTTATATAGTGAATTACATTCAATATAATGGTAATTAATACAGATATTAAAATATCATGACTTTCCCCTTTAAGAAAAATATTAATGAAGTAAACCTCATTAACTCAAATAGACTGAATTGATATTTAAGATCTAAAATGATGCATTTAACTAATCATAGTTTTAAAGCCGAAATTATCAATGTTGAGAATGTAAATGAACCTTAGCATGAATAGAATGCATTAAAAATATATACTTTAAATCACTTCTTCTGAGAATTAAGAGAATAATAAATGTAAAATCATTACCAAGTAATGTAACTGAATCATTATTTTTAAGTAATCAAGTCTGATTAAATTCATCTGTAAGAAAAAAAATGTATTGTATTACATAATGAGTAAGATTTTAAGCAGAAAATAGAGACTTGTTTGAGGAAAATTTATTTGGCAGAATCCAGTCTGTGGGAGAGCTTGTAGGAAGGACAGAAGTCTACCCGATCTCTACTGTCTTTGTCCTCCACAACCACCGGATAGGTCAAGTCACCGCATGTCCTGCTTGATAACAACGGGACACACGAAGCGATTTATGGCAACATTTCCAACTTTGTTTAGAAAGTTATACTTTACATCGTCAAATAAAATATCATTCAGACCTTAGCGTAAACACAAAAAACAGCCCCACAATAGATATATTATACCAAACAAACACAAAAACCATGCAATAATTCACCTCCGATGAAATGTATGATGGATTGATGGGTCTCAGCTTCAAGCAGGCACTTTATAGATTCACACATGCACGCTACGGTGATAGTCGGTCTACGCATGCGCAGTAAACTATTGTATGTCAATCTGACGATGTATTGACTGGACAGAACACCGGATCTGGGTGCAGCATTTTAAGTATGAAATTTGCTACCTCAAACTTATATATATTTAAAAAATATTTTATTTTTTTCCAACTTATTTCCCCATGATTATACATGAAAACAGCTTCAAATCCAAAAACACCTTTTGCTTTTTCAGCACATGGTGAAACCTATCAAATATTTCTACCAACACTTCAGCTAGTATAATTTTCTTGGGAAATTTTAACGGGCTTCGATCAGCAATCATTAATTTTTGGGCCCTTCAACTAAAACTTCAAGCTTCATGTTCTTTAGACTTTTTGCTTCTTAAAATCCTGTTTGGGACAGTCACTGTGTTTGAAGTTGTCTTATTTTCAAATCTTTCAAATACTAATATTGACGTTTCAGCTCAGCTATTAGGTCTTTAGCAACATTCAAACAGCAATGAAACAACTTCTGGTTCTTTCTCCTTTTTGTGTCAGATTCATCAGAGAAATGTTATTGTCAGATCTAAATTTAATGTTTAATTGTTTGTAGTGAAGAGACTCGTAGGGCCGTGAGCAGTTTTAAACCAATCTGATGATTCAAGGTCACGTCTGACAATGAGAATCGTACATGGGGTATTTTAAGTACAGTTTACGTCATTGACCTGCCTTGGGATGTGGACTCTTATTGTTTTCCCATTTAAGATTGTTTATATTAGAATTATTGATGAAAAAAGCAAATGGATGCTGTCTATTTCATGTTTAGCTCTCACTCTGGAGCTTGTTGATCAAACCCTTTGACTTTGGTTTTCTCTCATTTTATTTTTTTCTATTTAGAAGGATTATAACCAACCACCACCTCCTCCTCTACTACCTCCTCCACCCTGTGTAAAACTGCCCACTTTGGGCAGTCCTCCATGCCCTCAACATTGTGCACGACCGTGGACAGATTCTCCAACTAATCCAGACCAAGATACAGATGGGCAATCAGATGCTCAGGTAGGTGCCTCCTCTTCACTTCAAAGTAATAAAAACTCCCTAAAGATGATGACATCTCCCTACATCCAGGGTGTAGCAGCTTCACCCCCACCCATAGAGCATGGGTCTTCACCACCAGAAGATGACTTTGGGTCTGATGATAAAGAGACACGCCTCTCAGTGCAGGAGACAAACCCCGCCCCCCAGGCAGACGAGGGATCACAGGTACGCAATCTTTAAAAAGAAACTCTTTATCTCAGTTAATTGATAAAAATGTCTGAGAGAGTGGCATTAAGAGGAAGTTAATCTCATCCCCAGCTCTGAGGCTGCAGCTCCTGATAAGATGGAGTAGTTGGCGAGGCCGAAGACAACTGACTGCCATGGAGTTGTTACTTTACTTTCAGAAAAGTGTCATCCTCCGTTACTGTGCACATAATTGTTTACATTAAGTACTCAAGCGAGCACCAGGCGTTGATGCTTGGTACTCACACCATGTATAGTACACCAGTGTTTTTCAACCACACTATTGTGCCGTGAGGGATCGTCAGGTGAGCCGCGGGAAATTATTCAGTTTCACCTAGTTGGTCTAAAGAACACTTTTTGAAAACTTAATTAATTGTTATCTGCAAATAATATTCCAATGTCGTGCGTCTGTGCCAGCCAGGCATCACCAAATGGCAGACTAAGACTCTGGTTCTGTTTGGAGTCAGACCGCCCCTGATGAGCAACAGCGGCCCGCGACATGCTCGGCACCTGGCACGCCTCCTCCCCCCGAACTGGACCGCATGAAGTCTGTGGTTCGTCTTGGAGGGGTCGCCGCCGAGCAAGTCGCAGACAACTCAGCGGTGCTCGCGCCTCTCGATATAATAAAGTGAATGTGGCAGCTGTTCAAGTTGTGTTTCTATAACTGACAGCTTAAAATTCAACAAATCAAACACTAAAAACACATTGATCTGTCAATGACAAAGTGTACCTTGGCTCAAATAAGGTTGAAGAACACTGTAGTACAGTACACCCATTCTGCACCCCGTCTGTATCCATCAGCTTCTCGTTAGTATAAAGATCAGTCCAGTGGCAGTAGGGGGAATACCTGTTGACTGCTTTTTGTTTGCATTTTGTGTCAATTTTATTAGATGACAACATTTAAAGCACTTTTGTTTGACAGCTACACTTTTTACCAAAGCTTTTAGTGCTTAAAGCTCTTGTTTGGTTCTAATTAAACCCCCGGCTGCTACTGAAGGAGCATAATGAACTCATTTTTGCTTTAAAATCAAACTCCAAGAGCTTTATTCTTCAAAGTGCAATGAAAGCATCAGTTGGGAGGAAGTAAGGATGACTCAGACCCAGTTGAGCTCTGAGTTTGTCCTGAAGTGTTTTCTTTTTCATGTGACTTTTATTCCAGATTTCTGATTCCTTTTTAATTCTTAGTTTTGTCTGCTTTTAATGTATTCCTTTATATATTTTTTTGTTTTTATTTAGGTTTGTAAAGCACTTTAGCTGTCTCTGTTGTAAAGGGCTATATTAACCAATAAATGAATGAAATGAATAAATGTTACCCCCATTTTAAAATGCTGAGTGATAAATGCACAACTTTCTGTCTGAAACAGGCACAAAAGAAACCCAAACCAGTCCAGGTTCAAACAAGGTGCCTTCTGGTTCCTCCAGAACCCCACAGCGGTACTGAAGTGTGTGTGTGTGTGTGTGTGTGTGTTTAGCAGCAGAACATATGGCGTTAGCAGCATATGCTGCGCTTGCAGCTGAGACCTGTTTCAGAAACATTCCGACACCAAGCCGACTGTCGGCCTTGGAGAACATCTGGAGCGCCTGTGAACGTTTGTTTATCTCATCTTTACAGCGTGTAACACTCCATCTGCACCGTTGGTCTCCTCTGATGTTTTTTTTAACATGTTGAATCGGCGTTGGGTCAGCGAGAGATCGTTCTGATTGGCTGTTTGGATTACTGCAGCAGGAAGGAGGCTGCAGGACTCAAACATCCTCACAGTTTAGTTTAGTGCTGCTGACCTTTAGCACATTTATGAAGGTTTGAATGTCTTCCTTTAGGTCCCACAATGATTTGGGAAAACATAAAATACTTGACTGAGTGTAATCAAATCCAATGCACAGTGTTGTATGATTTTATTACAAGAACCAAATAGTTTTAAATGTATTTCTGTAAAATAAAGTTAAATCTTTGAAATTCATTGTTGGTTTGGTCACTGTTTTATAGAAGACCTGACACTAAGTGGACAGACTGATTAAAGAAACAGAACATTCACTGCTCACAATAATATCTGGCTTTCTGGTGACATTTTAGAAAGAACCTAAAATGCATTCTAACTTTTACAGATAAACCTAATCTGACCTCTAAACTTTTGAATGTTGTGACTTTTTACACAACTTGTTCTCTGACAAGGAGCTTAAAGACAAAATTCACACCAGGTGTTTGATCCATGAATCAAGAACTTTCCTGGTTCAATTAGAACTGTTAAATCAGTCCTCCTCATGCTGTTGACATCACGAGTAACTGATCGACAGTACGTCACCATGGAGAGGCTTCAAACAGGATGTTCTCAGATGGAAGTGTCCACTGAGCTTAGTCAGAGTCATCAGCAGGTTGCAACAGAGAGACGTAGAAGTGGAAGTTGTTAGTCCACATCCCACACTGATGACTGCTTCATTGTGAAGTGCTCTGTTAGACCAACTCCATACACATTTAGGAGAAGCTCCCAAGTGTCACGTTAGACCATTCTTAACCCTTTACTTGTCCTGGTCTGTTTGCTAGTCGACCTGCAAGGATACCTGATCACACCACTAGGAACAGGCGTCCTCCTCTTGCATGAGCCAGGGAGCATTTACACTGGATGAGGGACCAGTGGGCCTCAGTGCTGTTCACTGATGAAAGTTGATTCGCGCTGAGCAGAAATGTTGGAGATGTCAAGGAGACACTATGCATCAGTTACTGTTGTCTCCAGACCATGCCTTTGGTGGTGGAGGTGTTACAGTGTGGGCAGGTGTGACTCTAGTCGATACAGAACTGTCCTACACTTTGACAGGCTGATCATACCTGGATAACATCATCAATCCAGTTATTAATTTCACCAGTAAGCCAATTATCCCTTACTGTGAGTAGTGTATATGCAGCTTAGTGTTGTGTTTGAGTGAAAAAGGCATTCTAGTAAGAAGCGTGTAAGAAATAGAAACCTAAGTTTATCAGAGACTAAAGAGAATTTCGTAACGCCACCAACAGATAATGAACAGATGTCTCAGATGTTAGCACTCCCTCAAGATCATAGGAGACTTTTAAACGCACAAAAAAGTAAACCCAGAGGTATAAGACTTTTGTTTCCCAGATATCAAACATCCAGCAAGTTTCATTCAAATCCTAATACAAAATATACAACAAAAACTCTGGCATAAGCGATTATTTAGCATCTTTAGAAGAAAAAAAGAGATGACACATCAGGGTGGTACAGTCAAGAACATCCTTTTTATTCAATCAGGTGCTGCTCTTCTCAAACTGTGTTTTTCTTCTTATGGAAAAGAAACTGTAATTAACACATGCATTTCACCTTAGAGCCCTGGGGGTGTTCTCTGCTCTCAGGGCTTTGACATAGGATAAGAGCTGGGAGTCTTGGGTGAGGGAGGGAAGGCTAGGGTGCTGCCTATATCTCATCAGTAACCATACAACATTTAGGAAAAGACCAAAATAAACAACAGAACAAAGACTCGGAGCGGTCCGGCATGAGGTGGTCAGAGGGGACAAATGGAGGGACTTCCCTGATGGCTCCTAAATGCGAGAGATCAGGTTTCTGCTGGCGTTTTAGCGATCTGGTTGGTGTGTTATCACTGGCTAATACTGCTGAGGGTTTCACTACGTGGAACCCGTCGTAAACCACAAGTTTGAGGTGAGGTTTTATCCTAGAAACTCAAACCCACTCTTTCAGCCTCATGCGGGACGAGTCCGGTTAAGGTGCTTTTTATTTTACAGTCCAAAGCGTCCTCTAAGAGAGCTTCAACGACAGCATACCCTGATAGCAAATATAGAAAAAGAAATCCAAATTCAAAATAAACAAAAAAGGGGTAATAACAACAAAGCCAAAATATAAATAGCTAGAACAAAAAAATGTGATCCTGGTCTGAGCAGCCCAGTACCAACCTCCCAAAGCTCTTCATCCAGCCCTCTCAGCCCCATCGGGTTCCTCTTTGACCCCTTAACCTCGCCGTCCCTTCCTACCCCGCCCGAGGACACCCCCAAAAGCCCGTCAGCGTAATTTGTTCACTTACATTAGCTGCTGAATGGAGAAGCTGAAGAAGATGGGTATGGTAATACAATGTGAAGCATACAGACAAGAATAACATGTGAGCTAACTGCATTCTGCTCAGACAAAAAGTTCTTCTGCAAATTTTTTTTCCTCCCATCTCACCCTCCCATCAGCAGAGAGGATGGGGGAGAGAGAGCGAGCGAGCGAGAGAGAGAGAGACGGAGAGTGACGGACACACAGTTACAGACTACTCCAGTGTCTAAGAGAAAACAGACAGTGGAGACAGAGGAAAAGAAAAAAGCAAGAGTTGAACAAGAACAAGTTTTTTTGCCTTTTCAAAAAAGTTTTTTTTTCTGTCATTTATCAATAAAAAGTAAAGAACTAATTCACACCAGTTTCCTTTTGTACTTTACAAAGGCGCATATCTATATATATATAATATAAACATATAGATACACAGCTTTGAAAATGAAGAAAGGATAGAGGGGAGGAGTAATGGAGGAGGGGAATCATTTGGACGCCAGAGGGAGAAGTTGTTCCCGAGCACCGTGTCGGTGGTGACCTTTGAACTCAGGCTCAACCTGCTACCTCCGGCTAATTAAAAAAAGAGAGAAAACTGGGGGAAAGGGGGGTGATCTGATTTACAAAATGGAGTCTGTGAACAAAAGGCACTTTCAAGGGACAACCTTTACTGCTGGGAAACTATACACTACGGCACAAGCACTAGAAGAATCATTTACAGAGGAGGGGGAGGGAAGGGGGAGAGGCTCGCCTTGCTGACTGGTTCAGAAATGGCTCATTTATGCCTGGTTCTAAGCGATTTTTATCCCCTTTGCTGTTTTTCTGTACAGAAGCTTCAGGCGTCTCACTCCAGCTCTGGATTCATCATGAAAATAAGAAATAAAAAAAATGGGTTCTGGGTGTGAAGCGCCTCCCACGAGGCAGGGAGGAGCATGGTTTACGTCAACGCTGGTTCAATCTGAATTAAACTGGGAGGGTCGATTCGTATTTGCTGGTGAGTTTCAGGCAGTGAAAGGCTAAGTCGAGTTTATTTCTTTCTAAAGGTTGAACCAAAATGCCTTTTGTGCCACAACCTTAAGGAACAGGAACCTCTCCCCTTACTAAATACAAGAAGAAGAATACAAAGAGAGGAATAATGCTGTTTCCTAAATGGTTTCTTACTTTTGTTCATTCGTTTACAATAGTTCTGAACGTACTTTATAGTGTTAAAGCACCAGTTTTCATCTGATGATAGATTTTTTTTTTTTTGAAGCTGTGTAGATTTTTTTTTTCCTTCAGCCCTCCCACAATTTTATAAACAAATGATTACACATTAAACATTAAAAAAAAAAAGAGACAAAGGAAGTAAAAACAAATACCCCCAACTTAACAAAGACTAGGATTTTTCATGGCCCTCTAGTTTAGAGTCCCGGAGCTTACGGACTTGAAACAAATACTTTTTTTTTCTCTTTTCTCTTAGCTTTCTTAAAAATCTCTAACAGACAAACACAATGATCTACCCAATGCATTGCACGTGGCTCAATCGACACATAGTTTTCAATAATAATACTTTCCATCAAAAAACAAACACTTTTCTTCAAACCTACTGTCGATTATTATTATTTTTTTGATGTGATCATCTAGGTATTGTGATGCTGCGCTGCAGGGGGGTGTGTGTCGTTTGATTCGTAACAGTGAGGTTACTGAAACGGGTCGTGTGAGGGGAGAGAGAGTTCAGAAAATAACTAGACTGCCAACGAGCTGGTGTTTTAAGTTAAAAAGGAGAATATAGCATAAATATATACGTATAACATCTCTTTCTCTGTCTTTACACACAAAAAGGTTGCAGTCCTCTATAAAGGTTTGTCCTGGGCCGATGGTTTCCACGTGCACCATTCCCTGTAGCTTTAGCTTATACGCAGGAGGAGAACCTGAAGTTTATTACTAATTGCATGAAGGGAATTCAGAGGCACTTCCATATATTGTTATAGTCTCGATGTGCATAAAAGTCATGATCCTAACGAGGCTGGGAGAGGGCTCTCAGCCGAGTTTACCATCCCTGCAAAACAGAACCAACAGCCAGGCAGTCCAGTTATTTTTTGAGGTCAGCTTTTGTTTGTTGGATTGTGTCACGATGAAAATAAAAGCAATTTCTCTTTTAAAATGTGAACATTTACATAAAAAATATATTTCAAATTAAAAAGACAACTCTTAAATGAATGAAAAACCATTAACAAAGGCGGATTGGAGAACCAAATATAAAGGCTTCCCTTATTTATTCTTTTTATCAGCTTGCCTGTGGTGTTAGTGTGTGTTTTATATGTGTGTGTGTGTGTGTGGATGCTCATGCGGTTTGACTACGGGATACAGCGTGAAGCAATGCAAAGGATGCGTGTGACGAGCTGTTGTTAATGTGCTGTCCATTTGTGAGAAATTTGAGAAACTGCGCTTCCTGTGCGGCTGAAAAAAATGAGCGATGAACTTTCATGAATGACTGTAAACTACAGAAAGTGATGTTATGACATGCAAGAGAAGGTTAAAACAATCCAGGTAATGCAAACCCAAAACCAAGTCTGGAAAAAAAAAAAAATGAAGAAACAATCTCAAGAAACAAAATTAAAGCTAATAATGTGAAGCTGACGCTGTGTGTGGATTATTATGTGGTTGTGTGAATTAGTGCTTGCGTATTTCTGGGCCGAGACGTTAGCGCGACCACAGCTTCGTCTCTGCAGGGGCGGCCGACCTCCACTCACTCCTCTAATCGCCCATCTGACCTCTGATGTGCAACACTTTTCATCCCTTATTTAAAAACTAATAGTGCATAGGTGAGGGGGACGAAAGAGCACGTGTAGAGTTAGTGTTATGTCTGTCTGTCGTGTGTTCACTTTCTCACACTCGCCTCATGGCTATCACTTCTCCCACAAGCAGGACACCCTGAAACTCTGACAGGTAAACAAAGACCAGCCGCTTTAGTGCATATATGTCACACCATCAGATGGTGTCACCACGATTGGCCAATCGGAAATGAAAGATGCTCAGGGCTGAGTGAGCGGCTGCAGGTACGGAGCTGTGGTTCTGGTCTCGACCCGGAGCGGCACCGAGCTCCACGTGGGATTGTGAACCTGCAGTTCGGGTGGCTGTCTCCTTCCTCTCATCTGATTCCACCGTTTACCACTACGTGTTATTAGTTTGGATCTCCCAGCCAATGCATGGAGTTTCATTGTGGAGACGACAAAATGAAAAGAAAAAAAAATTATATATATATAATATATGTGTGTGTATATAAAAGAAAGAAAAACAAATGTGTAATTGGTCATTTGTCAGCTTTCTACATTGTGTTTTCTTTCTGACATTTCAAAGTGTTTGTGAGACAGTTCATCTTCCTCATCCTCCTCCTGCGTTCTGAGTGTGTCCTCTCAATCTCACTGAAGCCTCCTGCATGGAAGGGGTTCCTATTCGAATCGCGTCGGAGCGGGAGTCCTCCTGGGGCGCTATGGTGGGTGGGGTGGGGGGGTTCTGTAGTAGTACTTTCAATAGTGTTTGGCGAGAAAGACCTTTTAGTGTCAGCAGTTTGTTCTTTTGAACGGCGATGTGTTTGTTTTTGCAGATTTCCAATTTTCAGGACAAACATTTAGCTGTTGATTCAGAGAGGCCTTGTCAGAGGAACCAGGACTGTAAAGAAACAGAGAACACATCAGTATCTTTGTGTTAAAATCAGCTGATTCAGTTCAGGATTGACTTGTAGCGTGCGATGAAGAATACAGAACAGTGAGGCAGAGTAGAAGAGTTATGTATTATGAACACAGAACAGCATCTTACACACAGTTTTTAATAAACGTGCCATCAATCAGAAACTAGAGGTAAGGCAGGTTCTAACTAGTTTCCTAACAGATAACGCTAGAAAAAACTGGAGAGAAAAACAGAAAAACTACATTTTATTGTCTTCAGCATCTCCTGTTCAGCTGTAAAAATGTAAAGTAAAATTACCCTGATATATACAATTTATACACATTTAATGTCTGATTTAAACTCTGCAGCCATATTAATTAAATGATAGTGTCTTATTGAACTGGGAACCACACATGTAAAATCCCGTTCAGCCACTAGAGGGCGACCTGCTCCACTGTTTCTGACAGCTGCTGAGCTCAGCTGTCCTATAAGGAGTCAGAAAAGTTGCTTCAGCTTCACTTCTTGCTTTTGACACTTTGACTCAACTGTCTGACTTTTTAAAACAAATTCATATAATTTCAGCTGAGTTTGCAAATCTGGTGTGTCTCTATCTGGCGATCCCTGTGTCCAGAGCAGGAGTGTAGCTGCGTCAGTTGCTACCAGTTTACATGTAAAATGATCCTTTAACTTGTCTGTGTTCTGTGAGCCAGAGCTGTGTCAGACTACAGTGTAAGAGCTAGAGAGAGCAGCTACTCCAGGGATCGAGTTTCTCCGTTTGATAAGAGGGCAGGAGAGGAGGCTTTGGCACAGTCTGAGCTGTTCTGGCTGCTGCTCACATTCCACGGACTTCAGTTTGGAGAAGAGCAGCTCCTCACCACACCGTCACAGCTTACTCTCTGTCCCCCCCTAGAAGCTTTTAGTCTCAACTCCTCCACATTTGCCCCCTTTCAGTATTTGCAGATGACACCTCCTTCAGTTTGCTCCAACTTCCCTTACACCCCTTCTCTTTCCCTCCCTCTCTTACTCCAGCTCTCCCAGTGTAATCCTTGGCAGTGGAAACTGACCCCTCCTCTAACCCCCCCCTACACTTCAAGTCCAAGTTCAACTGCCTATGACATCATGTCTGGTTGCTGCTGGCAACCAGACAACCAGGACGTGACTGTGGAGTGCAGCGAGCTTCGACTGACTCCGTCTTCTTTTTCTGCCTCCAGTTTTCTGAGTCCTTACTTTTTCAAAGGAACTTCCTCATTTTCTCCACTTGCTCCCTGCATGTCTGAGGCCTCACCACCAGAGAGCTCCTCAGACCAGCTTTTCTCCAGCTCTGAGCGAGTGGGAAGGCTCTCTCCCTCTGTCTTGGCTAGTTGGCTAGCAGGCCACAAGGCGGGCTGGCAGGGCCGTCGTCTGAACCTCGCCATATGCCAGAGAACAGCAGGACAGGCAGAGACCTCTGTGACTCGCTGTAGCTCAGGCTGTCGCTGACCTACTAGGCTCAACTAACAGAGAGCTGATGCTACTAAAGCGCACGTTTTTTATTAATTTAGTTAACCAGCAGCAGGAGATAATAAGCACTCTGAGCAGGTGTAAGCTGCTGTAAAAGGCCTTTGTTTGTAGGACTGAGAACGCGGGGCAAGAGTTTTGGCTCCGAGTTGAAGTGCATATACGCTGACACACATTTGGACCGTATTCGGATGTCCCCTTGGTGCCAGAGCTGCATCTGTGGAAGAGTGGTGCAGGTGGAGAGCTCGGGGAGCAGCAGGAGGAGAGAGGGAACGTGGGCTGCTGATGTACATGGGGGAGGGAGGGAGGAGGAGGAGGGGGCAGAGCTGAGCCGACGAGGAATGCAGATCGTTTCCATGTGTGGGGAGGGCAGGAGGGCTGAGTTGGCTGCAGGCAGGTGCGGTTAGCCCCTAATGAGAAAAGTTGTGTTGGTGATGGAGGAGGCCCAAGACGCTGCAGCCCCGTGGCAGAGCACAGCCGAAGCTGAAACCACAATGTAGTGCAGCGCTGGCCTCACACGCTGCACTAATACACACTGTGGGGACTTGTAGAGATAAATCAACACTGCTGGAACTGAAACTAACTGGCACTGATTACACTCGCTGTGGGGAATCTACTGTGGTATATGCACTGTAAACCAATACTGAAACTAAAGGCCTTGATACTTGGACAGCGCTCTGCTTCAGTGTAGATGAAAGTTTACAATCAGTTCATGGAAAATGTATGCAAAAAAAAATCAGATCGGGCCTCTTTCTCAGCATAAAGAAACCCATAAAGAAAAATCAACTCTCTTGCACAGCAGAGAAAAAGAGCAGAAGCTGGTAACGGCTAACTTCACTCCAAATTGCCAAACTGCGAGAGGTCAAATTGATGCAAAAATAAAAAAAAAACAGCCAGAAATATCTGTAATAACATTCAAACAGCCAGTGTTTAGTCAGAACAGATCATGTAGATTTGCAAGCTGCCAAAGCAGAGCGTCTGTCTAGGTACTGCCTTTGTGTCATGACCTCTGAACAACATGCTTTTTCATTCAAACCCAGAAAAGTTGCATTTACGGACGGGGCTTGTAGAGGGTGATGAGCAGAGTAAAAGAAGAATAAGACACAAAACAGAGGAGGAGGAGGGAGAGGTGGACATGTTGATGGTGAGTAAATGAGGGAGGCTGGCAGGGTACCTGAGTCTGCTGGGGGATATTCAGAAAGTTGTCCCGTGTTCCGATGCCGACAAACCGGTTGGGAGCTGTGGAGCCTGGCGTGGAGTATGCTATAAACAGAGAGATACAAGTGTGTACATGCTTTTACACACACACATACACACTCAGCCTGTAGTAGAGCTTGATGCCCTCACTGTCCTTTTGTTTATGATTTAATAGATAAGAATTAACCATCTAAAAAAAATTTGTTTTTCTGTCAAATGTGGAAAAATGCATAAAGACCGATTGGTCACAGTGGTGATTTGTTCACACTGTTGGAGATTTGTTTGTATTTATTTTAAAATAATAAGTAATGCTAAGAAAGGGGCACACAGTCTGCAAAGATCAGTGCTAACACGGAGAAGGTTTTACCTTCAGATCTAGTCACAGACGCTCCTCAGCAGCCCCTGGGATTAAAACCAAAACATTCAGGACTCACTGGGTTTAACCAAACGGTGACGGAGGGGAGAATTTTACCCATCACCAGTCGTTTACAGTTTAAAGGTTTGAGGGGGGTGTCTTTTCTACCCAGTGACACTGCTCTGTTACGACACAGGATCAAATTTAGGGCAGTTGTGCTCACAGGACTCCAACGTGACGGCTGAGCAGAACCTTGGCTGAACTGAGTGAGCAGAGGGGATGGGGGTGGGGGGGATGTGTAGGGGTGACAGTGACAGGACTGGATGCATGTGTGACTGTACCATATGCATCCGTCTGCATGTGTGTGAGAGAGAAAGTGTGCGTGTGTGCTCCATGATCGTTATTAAGATGTCTTGAGAATCACAGACAACATAAGGAGGGAGGGGAAAAAGTGCAGTGATAACTTAAAAAAAAGACAAAAATAAACAAAATCTCATATTTATTTATATAGGTGTTGATATAAATAAATAGGAGTGACATGTTAATTTGAGCGTGTAGACAGAAAGGAGAGGAGGGAAAGCTGAAAGGAAGGGTAGAGGAGAAAGAAGGAAAAAGAGCCCGGGCTGCTCTTTCCAGTGCCCCCTCTCTCGGTGTGCCTCTCCCATGACCCGACTCTCACAGCGCACCTGCCTGGGCGGAACAACCAAAGCTTCACCGCTCTCACATCACACTCCTGCTTCCCGCTCCCCCAGTACACCACTAATTAGACAAGTTGGATTAGATTCTCTGATTCATGTTTAGAGACATACATTTGATTTTTGATTTTTTTTTTTTTTTTGTACTACGCTGTGATTTTCTTGTTTTTTGTTGTTCTCAATTTTTAATTGTTGTTGTTGTTGTGAAAGTGGCGAGGGGATTGCGTGGGTAAAGTGGGGCATGAAGTCTTTTTTGGAGTCCACGCCAACTGCCCTAATTTTGTTCCCTTAAAAAGAAAAAAAGGAGAGAAATAAAGAAAAAGGAAACAAAGAAAGGAGGATATGAGCATATATCAAATAAAGAAAAGAAGAAAGCAAAAAAAAAGAAGAAAAGAAATGAGAAACGGGGGTAGATTATGTTGCAGCTGTCGGAGAGACATGCAAAGTCTGCCTTGATCAAAGGCTTAAAGCTACAGAGTAAATGAGCCCTGCTCTGCTTTTGCAAACTCTCTAACACATCCAGAAGAAGGTAGAGAAACTACACTGCCTCTAGTGGTGCTAGAAGGGAATCCAACACCAGACAGAGAAGAAGGAGGGGAAAAAAGACTTTGAGGAAGGGAAAGATGGAGGAAGGAGGTAGAGATGGTTTGCAAAGGCATGGAGATTAAAGGAGGCTAAACTTCAGAGATGAGAGTGTGAACCCTTTTCAGACATGTGATCTGTAAATCTAACACACTGTCCAAACGTCAGTGCCTCGTTGTTTAGTGCAGCAATTTCCATCACACCTGAGACCAAAAAAAAGTCATAAAATGTCTCTATTCGGGTTGGTGCTGCACACACACTGGACCGCCCAGAGCCCTTTAGACTCCGGGTGACTGTTAGTGATGATTATAGCTCCTTAAGACCAGTATCTCACTGGGCTGCGACTGTTGGTTTGAGACACAGAAACCTGCAAATTTCAGCTGGAATCACACTGAACTGGAAACATTTATAGGAAGTATAAATACCACGGGTCATTTGATTCAACTGCAAACTAATTTTGACTTTAATTTTCTTCCTGTAATTTAGTCATAGAGTCTTAATCACATCTCAGTTTGTCTGCACTGATTGGTCACCAACCCCTAACTAAATTCTCACCCTTTCTGACTCTGAAGCTAAACAGAGAGAGAGAGGCTTTACGACTCTCTCAATAAACAACCCTTTTGAATGTTTTGAGACATTTTGGAAACCCCATTCCAAGTTCTATTCACAATGTTTCGAAAACAGTCGCAGCCCAGTGAGATACTGGCTTCAGATGCTGATATTAATAGTTTTTTTTTTTAATGAAGCCAATTTACAATCTGACATGAGAAAAAAAACACAGGACTTTGGTCTTTGATCACACTAAACTCACAGTCCAATTGGGATGAAGTTCTAAAAACCTAAGTGTAGTGGGTTTAATCTGACACTAAGGAGTGTTTCTATATTTTATTTTATTTAACTGTGAGGAAAATACTGATAAACTAAAACCAAATGGGTCAGTGGAGGTGCTGTTTCCTCTCAGCACTAGAAGTGCTGCTGGAGCTTTAACCTACTTATTGTATTCATTGAAAGTAGGTGAAGTTGTGCCAAAAACTTCTATATTATTATTAAAAAATAACAGCAACATGACCTGTGTATGCACGACTGAATGTTGTTGCTTTAATGGATCAGTGAATGTCTGAAAAGGGCCATGAAGGAGGTTGGAAGAGGATCTCTGGTTTGGCAAAGGCGTGGTTTCTGCCTTGATAAATCTACAAGCTGCAGGTAGCGTACAGTAGTGTACAGATGATGGAGTAAACAGGAGGGAAGCTCCTGGGGCTGCTGAGTGTTTAACTGAACAGATTGTAACGTCACTAAAAACAAAGGATAAACAAAACTGCTAAAATCCCTGGCAGTGGTACTACGATAATAGTCCACTAGACTACAGAAGACTGAACGAGTTCTGCACATAAAACCTCCTATGATGGATACCTGTGTTTGGAGCTGGTGGGACTTTAGCTTGGGCCGGCTTTTATAAAAAGGTTTTTGGGGAGACTGGGCATCAGTACGGGTTTGTAGAGGGGAGTGGGGGAGGGGGGTGACTTACACGGAGATGCGGGTGAGCTGAGTCCACCGTCAGTGGGCGTGCTGATGGTTTTAGAGTCGGGCATGGGGAGGGGCACGGGGCGCGCCACTGGGGGTGGCGGAGGCAGCAGGAAGGAGCCCGGCATTTTGCTCTGGCCACCTCCATTAGGCTGCAGATGGACCATACAGACAGGGTGAGGAAGACACACCCCAAGAATAAACAGTGCACAGGGAGCCTCACACACTCACACAACACGTAGTCCCTCTGATTCAAGCACACGCGCTAAAACATACATGCACACAGGGAGTCTCACATTTCTTTAAATAAAACAAAACTTGACACTCCTTAAAGGTAGCAAGAGATTAAAGTAAATCAGGAGAAAAGAGATGAACATCGTCACACAGAGGGGGAACGGAAAAATGATGCTGTCCAGGTAAAGAGAATGGGGGACTGTTAAGAGACCTTACTGTAAGAAACAGAAAATTTAAAAAGAGAAACAAAAGAGAGAGTGCAAATTCTGTGTTTGGATGAGTGTCAGCACTTTGTGTGTTTTAAAAAAAAAATGGTATGTTCAACGTGTTAAGCAATGAGAACAAAGGATAATAAGGAATAAAAACAGGACTTGATAAGTGGATTAAGTTGCTCAGAAGGCCAGGTTTACAGTAGAGGTTTACAGTACTACTCTGCATGTAGTGAATGTGTGGCAACGTTTCAGAAACATCCCTCAAAGGCCTGTTTAAAGTCAGCTGTATGCTGCGACTTAGTTTGGAAGTGTGTGGGCATGTTGTTGATGCTATCAGAGGGATTTCTAATCCTTTCTGAATTAGGCACCACAAAAAGCCATGAAGCCTAAAAACACGTCCCTCTGTGCCCCCGTGAGCTTTGGCGTTTAGCTTCCTCCTCATTCCAACTCAACACTTTACCTGACTCGTCATGTGTTTCAGTAAATGCGCTCTTCGGTTTCCCATCCACTTGAGAATCTGACGCAGAGGGGAGCTCTCCGATACATAATGGTGTATCACTTCATTCCATTTACATTACTTAATCCCCCACCATGCCTCAAGCAACAAAACCTTTACACACTGCCAAGCAGACTGTGAAGGTGTTTGTGCCTCATGGGAGAACATTGTTCTTGAAAGTCAAAGAGCAGAACTAAAAAAATGGCAGGTGGGACTGTTCCTGGAGTGCACCTGTAGCTTTAAATACCCCCTTTGGGTTTAGTCCACGGAGACCCAAATTCTACAAACAGAACAAATCTGTCTATAAACCCTCAGCTGACTTCTCCCTTGTTTGCAGCCTTAGATGCCAGTTCTGCCCAAACTAACCATTTCCTACCTCTCTCTGCATGTCTGAGAAGCTAAATCTGCTTCAGCTCAACACTGTGGAGTATCTTGAACCAGTGATGAGTCAAAGGTGGTTTGGCTCCCTTCACTAAACTTTTCTCCAGCTGAGTTTTTTTTTTCTATTAAAGCACAGCTGCCTGCCTCATCCTGTTGATGTATTTGCCCTAAAACCTTCCCTGATGATCTGGTTTCACTTTATGGAAATTGCTCTCTGTGCAGGTTTTTGGCTCACTTGACCTCGTTGTTCCTGCATAAGTAATAAAATATGAAATGATCTTGCAGGTCGTTTGGGATTCTGACTGCTTCCTATGTTTCTGCCTTTTATTACACATCTCCTTCAATTGTTTTTACAGAAAAAATGTTTGCTTTAGTGTCACTACTCATCACAAAATACACAACAACATCCCAAAGTCGCCCCTTCGCCGTTTTGCGGAGCTCATGAATCCCTTACCTGTGCACTGGGCTGTCCTGTGCCGTCGGTGCACACAAACTGCACAAAGTCCTTAAGCGGGTCCTGGTGATGGTAGCGTATGGTGGGGTGGGTGAAGTACGGGCTGGACTGCTGGATGATAGAGGAGGAAGGGAAGTGCAGGGCTGAGGCCGGGGCACGGGGACTCCCTGAGAAGAAAAAGGTGATAGGAAACAAAATGGTAAAGGGAGGAGGAAGAGAAACGTGAGGAGGGGATGTCAAAAGTTTAAAACAGACATACATTAACTCTACATGCACACTATAGTATCAAAAATGTGTCAACTAGACAGCTGGTAGGTTAAACCCACATTATCATTAAGGTCTATTATTGAGCTAACAAAGGAAAAAGCTGCATGATTCACATTTTGTTTGACTGACTGAAGCTGTTCCTGTTTTTATAAATGGCAGGCATTATCCCTGGCTACCGGACAACATCTGGTCTCATTCATTTTACAAATCAGCCCACAAGATTTCTCTGCAACTCTGGTAAGCTTGGCATCGTTACACATACACACACATTTTCACAAGCTAGTGTGTTACAGTATTTTCTGCCTTCTGCTCCATCTTCATTTCTCTCCCTCTCACCCACACATGCACTAACCACCAAAGGAGCCACACACACACTATTTTTTTCCACTTTTGTTTTATAGCTTGTCAGTGATGTGTAATCAATCAGAGGCATATCCTTGCTGTGTGGTTCTGCCCAGTAGTTTGAAGCTTGGGAGAAAATCTCCCCTCTGCTCCCGACTGACCACAAAACACCTCCCAGAGACATGTCAGCCAACCACACACACACACACACACACACTCAATCGTACAGACTATGGTTGCACTGTCTGTCTTGTCTGCTGTGATTCTATGGCTTTGGCAACTGGCTCACCAAACTAAAGAGACAAGCTGCTAGGTGACTGGAAGCCTGGCGAACAAGCATCTGTGATCATGTCTGTCACCTCCTATCCTCTTGTGTATAATGTCCCCACAAAGTAAGTCCATTGCTGTTTTCTGTTTCACTGGAATCATCACCGTTTTGTTATCTGTGCTGGTGATTTTTTTTGTGTGTGTGCGTGTCTGTGTAACGTCTGTCCAAGCTTCCATGTGTTTTTTATGTATACTGGTGTAAGTGTGTGTAATTGCTGTCATAATGGCTGACTCTCAAAGCTAGTTTATTCAGGCAACAGTCGATCTGGCAGCTCTCCATGTGAGCAGAGAGCCAAAAACGGGACGTAAACCATCCGGTCCGAACCCCAGAACAGCCACACTTACTAGACCTACACAACAACGACTAACAGCTTCAGCCCATCCAGGATACGACACGAAGCCTTGCTAAAACCATTTCTCTCCCTCCTTCATCTCTTCTTACCCCGTCTTCCTCCCTCCCTCCCTCCTTTCCATCATCCTCCAGTCTCTTTATGAATCCAAGGCCTCAGAGGGACATTTCATTTGGACAGCAGCCATTTTTGCACCGAAAGTCCTCCACAAGAGTGTAAATTTACACACGCATGCATGTGTGTTGTGTAGGTACACAAAAGCACCACGACACAATTTCTAAACAGTCTCATTACAGCATATCTGTTACATGAAAACATCCCGGCTATCGGTTCACGCAATATTTGGAGAGTGGAGAGATTAGTTGGGGAACAAAGAAAGTTGAGACACTTCTCACAGAAAACACACTTCAACTCAAAATGTAATCGACTGTTTTGAATTCACGAGAGGACCTGAGTATGCTCCGTGCAGATAAACAACACGGCTTAATTGTGCAAATGCAGACAAGAATACATTTACTAAATATACTGCAGGGAGCACCACAAGCAAAATTTAATACATTTCAACATGATGGGCAATGAGTCCAAATGACCTTTACATGGCAGCTCTGGCTTGGCCGCTCACCAATCCGTCCCTCGGAGAGACAAATGGAATGGGAAGGAGAGACAGTGAGAGGAGGACATATTTATTTCTTTGAAAAGTGAGACCACCCCATTGGGACTTTTTGGCAAACTTGAGATGCCGAAGACTTTGGGAATTCTCTCCCTGTAGACAGAGTAACTACATCAGTTATCCTATCCGACCGAGAAGGTCTTAAGAGGACAGCTTGCCCTTACAGCCATTTATTAATGTAAGTTTGGAAATGCCAGGAATTGTTAGAGGATTTTATCCACTACAGAGTACGTCCATGCACCTATTAGGGCTCAAATACTGCATCCATCCCTGTGGCTTCAACGTACTCCTTTTCATATTTATATTTATTTATGTGATTAATGAGCTAACAGCTAGTCAGAGCCCAGACAAAACCAAAGCTGCCATCTTAAACAGTTCCAATCTTCAACATTTCATAGCAGTTTATCTGAAACACTATTTTGCATCAAAGTTTGCTTTATGTCGTTATTTACATGGAAATCTGTAGTTATTTACAGGTGCAGATATCAACAGCAGCGTAATGTAGCCCTTCTGATGCCTCCAGAGGGTCAAGTCCAGCAGGAATTCATTAATATTAACACTAAAGTACCCGTGTTTTGCAAACTTGACAACTATGTAAAGGATTATAAGATAACGTGTGAAATGCTATGACACTTTTAAGATTGGAGCTGCTCTATAATGGCAATGATGCACTTTTGTTTTGGCTGTGATTGGGACAGCTGCTAGCTTATCAGCCCTGAAAATTATCCCAATTTTCCAAATTTTTCCAAACAGGCCATTCAGAAAGTGGGTATGATGGTCATTATTCATATGTTTTACATAGAAACACACTTCAAAGTGGATTATAACCTTTTATTAAAATAAAAACCTCAAAATAAACCTTCTGCAGCTATATTTGCCTGAAATGTAACCAAAATATGTCCTAGTTGGTTATAATTTGTCACTTTATAATATCAAAACAATGCAGTCTGACCTTGTTATCTTGTTACTCCCTACAATAAAGAATGTTTATGTTTCCACTTAAGTGTGTGAGATTGCTCCATATGGTAAGTTTTCCACATCCAGTCAAAAATCATTATTTTAGAATAAAGAAAGCTGATCTTGACAAACATTACAACAAATCCACGAAGCAGTAAGATGTGCAGCAAATCAGGCACAAAGGCATGGATGCAGCACTAAGTGCCATGCAATGACTGTATTAACAACACAGGCACAAAGATGGTGGTAATAATGGATGGATGGAGAGAGGCTGAAAGAGAGAGAGAGAGGAATTTATGCCAAGCCATGATGATAGCAGTAACACTGAACAGGTGAAACTCTGCAGGCATATTGCTTCTCAGCAGTGGCAACTGTAGGACTGGAAAGTTTTCTTTTTTTTTTTCTTTTTTTTTGCTTGCTCAGCAACTAGGTTTAGATTTCCATTTTCAGGCACTTGATTAAAGAAATCATTTTTCCAGAAAAGCTAGTTTAACACTCCCTTTCCTTCTCTCTCTTTTTCAGATTATCAGAGGGGGTGGGGGAGGGTTGGGTTTATGGCAGGGCTCTCACCTGGTCTCACTCCTGCCAGCACAGGCAGCGGGTGGTGTGTGAACGCCATGCGGGGGGACCTCGTCTGGGAAGTCAGGGCGTTGAAATCAAACTTCCCCGGCTTCTTAAGTGAACCAGGCGAGGACAGTCCTGACGGAAAAAAAAAATAAAAATAAAAAAATGGGATCAACAAAAAAAAAAAAAAAAGTGGGTGTAAAAGGGAGAAAAAAAGAGATGTGGTTTTAATCAACAAAACACTGCTCCTTTAGTTAGCTACACTCGAAAAAGAAAAAAAATCCACTTGATTTTTATTGAAGGGGACTTGAACAGTCATGATTTGCAGAGATGATTTATTTTTATCACTGGCTGTTGCAGTGCTTTGGTCCCATTCCTTCTTGGCTGTTGGCCACTGACTCCTATTAGTATTATTTGGCCACTCAGACTCTGCATGTGATCAGACAATTAAAAAAAAAAAGTCATGATAGCTGATCTTGGGGTAATAATTTATTATTGTAGGAATGAGAGAGACTCGCTGCTTTAATGTCTTATAGTACGGACAAGGGAATATTTCATAATAACTTAAAAGCACGTCTTCAAAGGAAAAAAAAGAGGGAAAACAGTTCAATCCATACTGAATGTGGTCTTTGTCTTGGTGCCAAACAACATCTGTAGCTATAATAATCTCCACTGTGCCAATGTATGTTTTTCCATCTAATCTCTTTCTGTTTCTCTCTCTCTCTTTCAGGTGCCAACTGTAGGGTTTCTCTTCGTGTGATCTGAGCGAACAGCCACAGTCAACTAGCTGTGGCCTGGCTTCAGCGAAGCTCGCGGGCTGGCTGCACGAGAAGACGGCTTCATTCAGAAATAGCACACACTGTACAGTATGGACACAGCAGCTGGTGAGTGCGAAAGACAAGCAGACGGACGGAGAGAGGAGACAGAGGGAGAGAGGCGAGAAGAATGTGGGAGACATGAAAATATGCGAGGGAGCGAGAGAGCAAAGCAGAACCTGTGAAAAATGCAGCAGTGTCTTTTTTTTTCTTCATTGCATTGCTCTGACAACATGTATGAAATTGGGATGTCATAAGATGTTAAATATGGTTATTATCTCTTGCACACACGCACTCACACACGTCTGAACACACTGTAAAGACGCTCGTGTTTGACTGATGCAACAATAGACAAATTTCCTCCTCTCTAAGTTTTATTCTAATCTTCCTAACGAGTGAATGGTGCGATACTGCTCTCTTTTTAAACTTTTCGGGACTTTTGCTTTGTAGTCTATTTCCGTGGCCCCTCCGCATCAAACAAGGCATTAAATATGATTCCTCCTCAGTTCTCCAGCTGGAGACGTGTGAAAGTCTATGGGAGTGTGGAGGCGTGTAAAACCTTCCCTCCCTGTGTGAAAGAGTTAAGTCCCAAGCAGGTGGGAGTGAATTTGTGTGAACCATTTATGTCTTTAGCAGATATAAATATATATATGTATCCACTCCACATCCCTCCTCACCTCACTTTAGCGGGAGTCTGGGGGCGTATTGTACTGTCAGAGAGATTCCAAGCATGAAAACAACCCCAATCCCACTTCTGACACCAGCAGTTAGCAGTGATTGCTATGACACTGTCACACTTGTAGGAGAAAGGTGGAAATAGTCTGCAGATAATGAAAGACTGAAGGGCACAGGAGAGCGCTGGAAAAGACTGAGACTGGAGGAAGGTAAAGACAAAAACCTACAGAATAAACCTGATTAGATGCATCAAAGTAATAATATACGTAAACAAAACTTTAGAACACCAACATCTGTATGTGTGAGGATGTTAACGTATTATCACTGTCAGGAAATGTTATGGACAATATTCCAGTACTTCACAGGCTGTGCAGTGGTCTGATCAAGAATTGTGTTTGTGTGCCAAAACGGCACTGTTTCCTCTTCTGGCAAGCCTTAATATTTCACTGGCAACTAATCAAGCGTTCCCATGATGACCCTTCTGTCTCTTTGCACTAACAGGCCTGCCACCAGATGCGCCTCTGACTAACACAGGCGCTGACACACACACAAACAAACACACACATCATTGTAAAAAGACAGGGGAAAGTGATTTCAGTAAGTCAAGAAAAGTTGGGGATTTTTCTCTCCTGTGGTTTAGTCACATATGTGCATTAAGGGAAGTCCAGCATGCTACACTTCCCTCGCAGCAAGGCCATCTCTGGTGTCTCGGGAAAATTTCAATCATTTGGAACTAATATAGAATCCTGGTTGATTCGATTGCCTCCTCTAACCTCCCCCACCCCTCTTCTCCCCTGTGGAGCAGCTGTCTCCAGCATCCTCATGGATCCCAAGGCTACACACACACAGAAACACCATCTGGGACTATGCTTCAGCTGTGCATGTGTGTGTGACTGGGCTGTGTGATATGTGCGTGGAAATCCATCGTGTCTCCATCTGAATCTGTTTGAGGGAATTATATATAATAATAAAGCACCTTCATGCATCTGCATGTCTTACTGAATATGTCTGTATGGTTACAGAGGGGGAGTAAAGGGCGCTAACGACAGACATTAAGATGCACCTTTGTGCTCCCTTAGTTTGTTTGTTTGCGAGTCTGCTGGCTTGTTTATGTACCCCCCACCTGAATGGAAATCCTCAGGTGACATTTGCCAGTGACAGGTGGGATTCTTCTGAAAACCAGCCAGACTATTTTATTTTATTGCTACTCATAAATGCCTTGTTAATGTTCTTGGCTTATTTTGGTGGTATGCGACTGCCATGATTTAAATTTATTTCCAAACCCACACAAAAATGGCTGGTAATTACTAAAGCTTCTGGCTTTTTATTTTTTGACTTGCATGTTAACTGGGTAAAAGGTCCAAATCCAATTTGCCAAATTTATTAGGCGGTGTTCTGCAGCTTGGATAGAAAGAGGGTGATGTGCACACTACGCAAGGTATGAAAACGATGGAAGGTGGTGCACTACAACGAGCAGGAGCCTTTGTTGTGGCTTTGATGATCAGCCTCTTAATTACATTTACAGCTAAGTGGAGCAGAAGCTGAGGAGCAGCCGCTGAGGCTCAAGTGAGAGTAGACTGTGGCAAACCCTATCCAAAGACTCTTGGCTCCTCCACTTCACACTCTAATTAACCCTTCTCTCTCATCAGCTATCACCATTTCAGAACACCAAAGTCGACTTCTCTCCCAGCTATTCCCTCTTGCGCTCCTCATTTTTCCCACTTACTTGCCTAATTTCTAGTTCTCTCCTCCCTCTCTCCACTGACATGTTTTCTCCCTCAGTAGGACCCTTCCTGCTGTACACCTTTTCAATTAGACAGAGGGGAGGCAGGGACGCAGAGCTGGAGGATGGGTTTTACACCTCAAATCCACAGGAACATCTTAAAAGGGGATTTGAGGCAAGGGCGGTAGCGAGGAGCAGAGGGGTTGGAGTCAGGGCGGCCACCTGAACACCTGCAGGGGTGGAGAGCATGATAAGCATGTGTGTTGCAATGTGTGACCTGGGGGAGGTGGGAGAGAGTATTTGTGTGTGTGTGTGTGTGTGTGTGTGGGGGGGGTTCTATTACATATGTGCAGAGCATGTGCGTGCATGAGTGTAGGCTCCATATTAATATGAGTAAGCCACTGTGCAAGTGTGTACACGTGAGGGTCGGAGTGTGTACAGCAGTATCAGTGTGTGTGTCAAAGCAAGTTAAATAACTGACAGTTATAAGGAAAAAAGCCACAACTTGTATCTGTGTGTGTCTGCTAATGATTCTTAACACATCACAAAAAATCAATTAAAAATGAAATAAAGCTGTTTCAAAACTACACACAAGGGAAATGAGAAAGTATCACTTTTCCCCTGACTACATTTATACAACTCAAATACAAACACACAAAATATCTGAAATGTGTACATGTATCAGCTACACACACACACACACACACACAGGAATAACTGTAAAGGCTAACAGTTAGTGAATAGATGAGTGTAATCAATGTAGTTCTAACCATGGTAAGGAAACTGCACGCCATCGTTTTCATGTTTTATCTTCCTCTCCTGCACACTCGCCAAATGGTGCTGCACTGAAAGTGAAGAAGGGTATTGTTAACAATGAGGTAGAGAAAAAGAAAGAGAGAATAGGAGGGACAGGGAGAGAGAGAGGAGGGAGAATTTGTGTATGATCAGAGTTGTGGATGACTGATCAGATGCACATCAGATAAACTGGATGCATGGTGGTGGCTTCAGGGTGGAGATGTGAGTCCTAGAAGTGAACTGGGGCGGTGACTCCTACAGTTAAAGGATGGGCGAGGTGGGGTTACTGAGGAGGGACATCATCTGGGTTATGTAGAAGTGACTGCTAAGAGCAACTATCAAACCTGAAATTAGCCACGTATTCTAAATGTTTACTGGTGGATAAGTTTTAGCATCACTTATATAAATCAAAGGTTTTCAATCTTGATTTTCAAAAGTCCAAATCTCTAGCTAAGGTCAAAGGTCTGGAACAACTAGCGATAAGCACATTTGTTTATGACTTACAACTAAAAGAAATGACTGCAAATGTTACCTTGTGAACTTAAGCTACTCAGAGTTGTATTTTAATGCCTCAATAAATCAACATTTTTTGTTATTTACACAAGAATAAATGTTAAATAAAATTAATTTAAAGTACAACAATCAAAAAGACTGTTGAAATTTACAGATGCCCTGAGAGTTAAAAGAAAAAGAACTTAGTTTGAAAACTGTGTCTGCCTTCAATGAGCTGCTGAAGCCTCGGCAGAGATAATAGGGCTGTCAGGTGGAGTGACTGGGATATTACTGATCAAAATGTTTGCTCTGACTTTTGGTGGAGTTTCATATTTCCTCTCACATGCACTGAAGTGTGTGTGTCACTAAGCTTCTGCTGCTGTATGAGCACGCCATCGTAGTGTTAGTGCTAACCTAACCCTACATCACCAGAATGAGAGGAGATGATTCATTTGGGAGGTGTGGATGATCAGTTGGGATTTTTGTGGTTGGCTGGAGATCACAGAAAGAGGGTGCAAAAGTTTCATCATGCCTGGATAGAGGGTGACAGGTGCTGGGTGAGATGGGGGGGTGGGGATACCTGCTTCCATGTCATTGGGCCACGCGCTGGACTGGGAAGAGCTGGCAGCAGGCGAACGTCCAGGATAAAAAACATCATCTGTGGGGCTCTCCATCTCACTGTCGTCTAAGGACTTCCTCTTGGTGGAGCTGGAGAGGGTGGGAGATGGAAAGACAGCGGAGAGGGGGGGATTAGGTACGATCATCAATACATCCCAGCAAGAATACAACACTAAGTAGACGTATGAACTAGAAGCCAGCTGTATAAACAAACTTTAAACTTTCCTTAACTGAGAAAAACAAAGTAAAGTCTTAGGACAGAAAAGACGATGCACAAGAAAAAGTTGGACAGAAATTTTTTTAAAAAGAGAGAAAATCAGAAAACAAAGGCATTAAAAACCCTGGTGTGTGTTTGTGTTTGTGGTTTTCTGAGTACATGTGTTATGAAAGTTAGAGCTTTCAGATGTTCATAACTACCTCCGTGGAAGGTTTGCGTACAACTCCACCTCAGACCTAAAGTGACAGCAGATGACAGAAGTAAGAAGACAGAAAGTGAGCGAAGCAGAAAGGCCATAACACATTCATAAAGAGGAAATCAGCTAGCACACACACACACACACACACACATACATATATGACGTTTCAGGATTGGAAAGAGTCTTGAGTGATTTAGACCCACTAACAGATAAACATTAAAAAAACCTCCCATCAGTATTACAAAGGCAACACAGTAAAACGTTTTTGGCTGAGAGGCTTGGACACAGTTATTTCTGAGGTCGGCACCGCTTCATACGCATTTATAGGAGTTTCCCATTTCAAAGCACTAAAATTGGGGAGTAGTTTGATGGATGACGTGATTGTTTTGCCACAGACATTTTACTGCTGATTGCTTCATTACTTCCTGTCGGAAAAAAGCATATATTAAATTTTGCCTGAGATAACTGCTGTGTGGAGGAGGTGCTGCTGAAAACAGACGGCATGTGGTGGAAAGGTTTATTTGAAATGCCAGAAAGAGATGTTATCAGGGTGTACTGATTATTCTTCATTTGCTGGAGGAAATCTAAGACAACCTTGGGCTGCCAAAAATGATAATAACAAAGCGTTTATTTATTGTTAACCACGTTTGTTAAGACTGTTAAAAAGTGGTTTGATCACACGTACAAGAAGTAAGATTAGGGCCAGAAGACGTGAGCAAAAAGAGAAGGTGAAATTAAGGAGTGAAGACGGCTGATTATTAGATACATTTAAAATGTTTTCTCCTTAGTTTAAAGTAAGGGATTGGATAATAATTAACATCCAGCTAAACATGTTTTCAAGTAAAAGTCAGAGCAAATATCTAAAATGATTCAAAATATCAAATTACTATGAAAACTAGGTACAGGGTTCAATATAACTGAAATATTTTGGATGGTTGGAATTTGGTGGATTGTTTCCCCTTCCAGAACATTTGACCTACTCTAACTAAAAAGCTCAGTTTAAAAGTACATCTCAATTTCTCCTTATTGATATCTTGGTTGGCAAAGTAATTATATTACATTGACATGCTTTAACAGCATAGTATTTTTCCAACGTTAAAGGGGGATTGTGTTAAGTATTACAGCCGTGATTTCCAACAGCTTCCTAAACGTGCTGTTTGTGAATGAAGCTTAAGTGACAGTAAGTTGTGTTTTAGCCTCTTTGTTGCTATGATTTACTCTGTTCTTGAGTTGTTGAAAGAGTTGTTTGTTCTTTCGGGAGATTTAAGGTGCGACTCGAGTGCTAACGAGTTGATTATGTTACGGCGTTATTTGGATTCCTTCAGTGTTACTACTCAACACAGCACAGCTATATTTAGTGCAGAGTGTCACCAAAGTTTGAGTAAAAACTACAGAAATTCTAGTAAAAATCAGACCTCTGCTTTTGTTTGTCTCTGCAGAATATTAAGAGTTATGTGGTTCAAACACGTCTCCAATTCATAATGAACTGATAAAAGCCATGTGGTTGTTTTACCTACTGGAGATTTTACAAATGATAACAGCTGTACCCCTGTAATAATATTATTGTTGTCCGAGTGTTACCTGGTGGAAGGAGGGGAGGTGAGGGAACGCCGCCCCAGAGCCACTGGGTTTATGTTGTAGTAGCTGGGACTGCTGTCCAGCTCAGCAAGTGAGAAGTTAGGCCCCGATGCTGTGGCTACAGGAGCTGAGAGGTAGAGAGGAGAAAAAAGAAAAACATAGACAAATATGCAAATATATGCAAAAATTAAGAGAAATTCTAGAGAAAATATGTAGTGGAAGCTTTTAAACACACAGTAAGATCATAAACTTACTCTGTGACACTCTGACCAGCTCGGCCACATTCCAAACTCCTGAGGTGACGAAGCAGTCCTGAAAACTCAGGTGTCCTGTACAGAACAATTACCTGATTTAATCTGAACGCTCACAAACAATAACAAAAAACAGAAAATACACGAAGTTGTGTTTATCCATAAAGATGGCAACCATCTGCAAATCTGTGGCTAGACATCTGTGATTGTGTTTGCTAATTACAGCCATAATCCTACTTTGTTTAGACTGATGGAATCAGTTCTAACATGTTGTTTTAGGAGTATTTGGAGGTGAGAGTCCTACCATTGGGTGGTGGTTTGATGTCTGTGTCTCCCTGTTGGCTTGAGCTGTCTGATTGTCCAGATTCTGCAAGACAACAAACACAAAAAGAGAAAAAAACAAAATGGTTAGCATGTGGTTTTCAGGTTTAATAACTTAAAAAACATTCTGGTGAATGTTTTGTGTCTCACTGAATCATAACTGATGATGCCAAGACTGTGATATTTGAGGTGCGAGAGGGAATAAAAAAGGACCTGCAGTATGTGCTAGAGTATGGTATACATCTTGTAAATTTAAACCTGTGTGAATTCGCACTTTTGTGTGTGTGTGTGTATGTGTGGCAGTCTCTTCTGTCCCTGCACAATCAAGGTGCAATGATTTACAGTCTGCTGCTACGGCGTTTAGTATCTAACCACGCAATCAGATCACTCTCTGTAATCCTATTTAATACTTTCTTGCTTGTAGGGATTTAGTTTGCATAAACAGAGCACCTTACACACACGAAAAACATGAGCACACAAACATGTGTCCCCTCTCTCAATCTGTTACTCCTCTAATTTTTGCTTCATGCTCTAATGCATGTTGTAATCCTTGCATGAACACACTCACACACAGATCAAGTGAAAATGCTGACAGTTTAAGTCTGGTTACATGAGAGATTCAAGGCGATGTTTGTTAGTGTTGAGGTGAAGCCCCTTCCCTTGGGATCGAAACATGTCAGGAAAAAACACATATTGCTATAGCTGTGAAGGAAAACACTGAGGTTTGCAACAAGCTAAAAAGAGAGATTGTGGGAAGTTTTGTAACATGATTCCTTAGGAAAGTTGAACAGTGTCGTGTGAGTCTACGTCTACGCGTATGGATATGTTGTGCTCCACACATGTTCTCACTCTTCTAGTTCCTGGACTGGGATGTTTTGTTTTTCCAGGCCTTGCTAGGCTGCAGCTAGCTAGTGAGCTAGCTGAAGGAGGTGTTTATCTGCAGGCTGTAGGTGATAACAGAGCACACAGATTCCTGCCAGCAGCACTTGCCTTGCAGCCACACTAAGCCACAGATTACTGAGCAGAAACAATAACAGACCTGTCTCGCTGCCTACGAAGCACTGCTTATCCATGGAGAGGGAGAGAGAGAGGGTTAGACAGAAACAGACAAGAGCAAGAATGAAGGAAAGAAAGAAAGAGCAAATGAAACAGAGCTTCTCTTGCTGAAACTCTCGCTCTTCTGTGCGTCTCTCACTGGCTGGGTGTAATCCTGGCAGCCATCTTAGAGCTTGGCAGCCATCTTAGCATTGGCGGTAGTGCAACATTCCAGCTAACTGACAGCACTCGCTCCAAACATACGTGGCTGTGCCCCCGCTGCGCACGCACCCAGACACATTCAAACTCACACACTCATACGTGGACACACAGCGAGGTGCACACTCAGAGTAAACATATATGATGGCCAAAGAAAGCTGTGGGGAAAAACAACCTGACTTCACAGGACTTTTTACCGTCGTGCAGTATTTCACTCTGGAACTCTACGTTATGATAAATACTCCATTTCTCACACCACACATGCAACATTCAGCATCCTCACTGTATGTACGGTGAGAAACTTCCCATAATTCATTTTGTAAGTTATAATGTACGGCCAGAAAAACTTTGAGAGGGCAATAAGTAGAACTAATTTTTAAAGAAAAACATTGGTCAGAATTCTATTTCTCTGCAGAGCTTCAAACTATCATATTTCTCTGTTTGACAAAATGTTGAACAATTTTTTGGTGAGAGAAAAAGAAAACAAGTTACCATGAATTCATTCATATTGTGAAAAAGTTGTAATGGTTTCTGAAAAACTGCAGAACACAGCAGCAGAACATTTGGATTTCATTAACTTTATTGTGCTGCTTTTGGGAAGCAATCAAATCATTATCTGAGTTTTTTCACACAAAAATTTGCAAAAGACTAGCTTACAATATCCCATATTGCCTAATGGAAGAATTGCTGTTAACAAGGCTGTAAAGGTATTGTCTTTTTTTAGAAACCTTGTTTGAATGCAAATCCATTCATGAACCTTAACATTGGGGCTGCATGATGTTAGAAAAACACGTGATCAGGATATTATTCTTGAAAACAAAATCTGTTGCGATAAACCCACATCTTCCCCTCTCCTCTCTGTCTCTTCTGTCATGGCGACGCTCACAACGTTTTCTGTGTTTTAGCGTCTCAGTCATCATCAACTAAACCAGGTGTGGACATCCAGGGCCATGACATAGTCTATGATTTACTGCAAACCAAGCAGTTCATTGTAATTCTGATATTGTGCATAATGATATATATATATATATATATATATATATATATATATATCTACAAAGCTTTTATGGTTCGTTTTAGACTTTGATTGTGTTTTGTTGTCTATTTTTATTGTATATTCTTTTAGATTTTGTCTTTATAGCATTATGGGTTGAATGATTTCGCAATAAAAATAAATGTACACTATATTGTGCAGCCCTACTCAACATGTTCTATTATTACACATGTGTGGAAGCTGAATCTCCTGTAGAGGAAAATACATCAACATGAAGTCTTCACAGGTCGAACTTCATTCTCTCTGTATTCTCAGAGGGCAAGCAGATACCATGGCTGTCCTTTTAAAAGTTCTACCAAATTTGTTTATTCTGAGTGAAAAGTTTGGGTAATATGACCTTCTTAACAAAGTTTACAAAGCTCATCTAAAGACTGCAGAGTAAGATAATCCAGCTGGATAGTGGAGCTTTTCAGCAGTTGTGACTTTACTGTTCTCATCAGCGGAGCCAGCAAACACCGTGTTTACAACACATCACTACATCACTCAGTGGAAGCGGCTGCTGCTGCGGAGTTCAACAGTGCATCCTATAGCTGCATAGGGAAGTGAGGAGGACAGGCTGACAGGGAGGTAAGACAGAGGTCTGGTTGGTTATCACAGCTCTGCAAGCTGCAGGCTACAACAGCAGTCACAACCCCCCCACATCCCTACCCCCACCCAGCCTCTGAACCGCACACCCAGCCCCTTATCTTCTCACCGCAGCCCCCTAAAGCCCTCCCTTCAGCGACCCCAATCAGAGTCCTGCAGCCCCCTTCCCTCAGACGCCCCGCTGCGTCCACAGCCAGAAAACACATTTCTAACCTCAAATCTTTCAGCCAACTCTGCAGCCCCCTCAAACCAGTGAATTAAAAAACAATACGAACAGATAAAACCGCAGCGTGGCCCGGTGATATATACAAGAACACAAGCTGAGCTCGCTGTTACATTCCCAACAATGTTTTATGACCCTTAAATAAACACTGTGGTGATTAGAGGCTGATTAATCTACTTGAAAAGTGTTCAGGAGTGCGTATTTAATAAATAACCAGCAGACTGACATCCACACAAGGAGACTTGGAAGGACATGGATTTGCCGGACATCAGACAAAAGTATGGACTATAAAGGAATTTGGGTGTATTCTTCTGATGATGAAGATATTGACCTGATGCTTACATTCTGGTTGTTTCTGACACCTGTACATTATTCTTGATTACACTTTTTTAAAAATTATAAACATGACATTACTATTAAAGACTCTTTCTGTGTGTATTATCCCTGTAATCTGACTGATCACAGCAGTCAGATTGAGTAAGTGGATGTTTTTATAGATTTGTTGGCATCACTTTACAGTTTATGAATGATTTATCTAAATCTGCTCGTATCCAGCAATAAGAAACATAGATACTAAGTTACTAAAAGGTGCCAAAGCAGAAGAAGAAAAACATCCACTCATTGAATTTAGTGATGAAATTCAGGATCACTTTGAGTCAAAATTTTTTTAGTATTTATTTTATAAAACAGGGTGTGTGGTTGTTTGTCTCGTTCGTCTCTGTGTCGCCCTGCGATGGACTGGCGACCTGTCCAGGGTGTCCCCCGCCTCTCGCCCCTTGACCGCTGGAGATAGGCACCAGCTGCCCCGCGACCCTCTGTGGAGGACTAAGCGGCTACAGAAAATGGATGGATGGATGGATTTTATAAAACATTGTTTTATTCTGAATTTGAACTTTAAAATGATTCTGAAATGAAACCAGTGGATCAGTTAATAAATTAAAAGTATTTGTACAGTTTTACTTATCTTAAAGAGGAACAAATACATGGAAAATAAAAGTGATTTCAGGTTTTTTAAAATATATCTTTTTCTTTATCACTTTCGTTGAAATCTGGTTTCTAGAGCTTCACTATATTAGCTTTGATTTGCACATGGTGGTAATGGTGGCAGACACAGCAATGAATGAATGAACCTCCTCCCCTTTCCCACTCACTCATCAGAAAAGTAAATCTCATTCATAATTGTTAGTATTTAATTGGAGTGATTAATTGATACAACTACTGAGATATTGAAGTTAGGCAGTAGTAATTTAAATGATCATGTTCTTGGTAAATAAACAAACTGGACTGGTTGACATATCGAGCAGATAAATGCAGAATTTATTTCTTAAAGATGGCAAAGTTAAAATATGAGCACTTTTGGTGTGTTTACATTTAAAGTCTGTTAATTCTAACTGTAATAACTCTCTGTAGCAGCAGCTAAATGATGACTGCTGTTGTGGATTGGTGATTACAGAATTTCTCCACAGGCTCCAGGGAAAATCCCATGACCCCAATGCAATCAACATAACCCCACTCATCATGGCCGTGACATACAGTTCTGGGCCTCGCGCTGCCCTCTCCCTTCCCGCCCTCTTGCAGTCCTTCTATCCATCAGTGTGGCTTAACCCAGACCACTCATCTAACATTCAGGACATATTTCTGAGGCTTTCCTTAGTGTAAGTTTCATTCGTCCTGCATTCTCCTTAATAATCTCTGTCTTATGTTACACGCTCACGTGATCTTCTACCAGAAGAAACAACCATACTGAATTCCTCAAACATCTTCTAACAGATCACTGATCTACTGAAGCGTTTGACCCACAAACCAACTAACCCAAACAACCCATCATGCGTCAGTCGTTTGTGGATTAGACATTAGCTCGGTGACTTGTTGGATTCTGCCGTTGACCAACAGGTGGTGAGGATAAGGACAGCAGCCTGTCTGTCACTCTGTGTGACCAGCAGAGGAACGTAACAGAAGGTCAGCTAAAAATAAATCCAAACACATTCATGAAAAATAAAAGAAAAACATACTACCATGAAACTAAAAAACTCTGAAACGCCATTCTTCCTAATGGAGAATGCATGGATGGGTGTAAATATGGAATAAAACAAAGCAAAAGAAAAGGTCAAATCTGTCTCACAGATGTATAAACTATGCTGCTTGTGTGTGTCTGTGCAGTGTATCTACACTTACACATACACACACACTCAACACAAACATACAAACCGACAAATCAAATGATGATTTTCTGGAGTCACATCAGACCAGTCCATATGTGTGAGCGTGGATGTGTGTAACACCACAATGTGTCGACTCTACTCCTTGTTGGAACAAATGTCAACTCGACAACTCCCCCTCCTTTCTCCTCCTCCCCCTCTCCTCTCCTCTCCTCCCCAAAACACAGGATAACGCTGTACAGCCTCCCAATTGGGTTTCGCTTAAGAGGTTTATCGGTATGTTGCTAAACATTCTGACCTTTTTTTAATCCTTAATGCGCTTAAAATGTTCCAAACCCTCCTAATCCCCCCGGCTATCCCACACAGATGTTCGCTCAGCTCTTTTATTGGACGTTATTTTATTTATTACTCTTATTTATATATTTAGATAGAACTACATATTTCTGTTCTGTTTTTTTAATACTGATGTCTGTGTCATATCTGAGTGAATTTCTCCTTCAGCATTAAGAAGTCTTTATCTCCGCCTTTCACTTATGGATATCTGTATGTGTGCAGCAAAGCTTTTTGCCTCAACTTTAATTAGTCTTGAGGCATCCCTAGTTCTGTTATTTTGTTTGCCAGTGGGTCAGACTTATTTATAATTATTGTCAATTGGTGAAAGTGATCATGGTTTAACCTGTTGTTGTGTCCATGTGTGTCTGTTGTTGAATTGTTTTTATATCTGTTAAGTCAATCAACAGAATGAACCAGTGTTGTGTCTAAACATGACAACTTAGTAAAAAAAAAACCTTCTTGTTTATTGACAAAATGAACGAGTTTCATTAGTTACTCCCTCCCAAAAAACTTTAAAGATGACACTTAAAATAATATATTTTGTATGATTCTTTAAAAACTATTAACCCGATATTTAAATGTATATATGTACTGTATAAAAGTATTTGTGCGAGTGTATATTTGTGTTTGTGTCCCTGTATCACACCGCCTCAGTGCCAGGCAGGCAGGCTGTGTGGCAAGGTGGCAGAGCAGGGCTTTGTATGTGTGTATGTATATTTTTGTGTTAGCCTGTGCATGTGTGTGTGTGTGTGTGTGTATGTGTATGTGTGTGTGGAGCAGGTGTGCCTGGCCGCCCTGCACAGCTTGCTGCCCATCTGTGCTCCCGTCTGTGTGCCGCCTGCGCCCACGCGCTGCCAACAGCACCGCTCTACGGCAAGAAGACCCAGGAGAGAGGGATGCTGAGAGACGAGGGGAGGGATGGAAAGAAAAACGGAGAGATAGAGGGGATGAGGAAAAAGAGAAAAGAACGCAGGGAGAAGAAAAGAAGTGAGAAAGAGAGGGGGTGGTGGGGGATTACAAGGCTGGGAATTTGGAGGATGAGAAAATAAAGAGAAGAGATGTAGAGAGGAAGTGAGCAGGTTATGGGTCTTAAGAGGTGCATGAACTTGCAGGGAATGGGTGGAGCTGGTGAAAGAGCAGAGGGTTGGGGGGGGGGGGGTTGGCTGGCTAGATGCCCATGCTTGCCCCCATCCTCATTTCCTCTCTTCAGTACTTCCTCCCTCTTTTTATTCCCCTCCAAACCTCACCTAATTGCTCCATGAGCGCCTATTACTGCACCACACTGTAATGTCTCTCCATCACAGAGTTCAGTATAAACCTCCAAAAATGGGTCCTTTAATGTTTCTTCTCCTAATATGCTGGCTTTGTTAAGTCACCAGGCCATTTGTTTAATGACACAATAAAAACTGGACTAATTGTTGGGCGTTAGGCTCAGACACAGCATCCCCAATATGACATAGATTATAATAAATCAGCCTAACAGAAATTAAATAGAAGAAATTAATAAAAAGCTGTAAACCAATTGTATCATACAATACATTTAAATCTGTTATTGCAGTTTCATGTAAATCTTCTATTTAAATCTTTGGTAAATGTGTCAGGAGTAAATTGTTTTAAACCATTATTGATTAAAGGCTATTCATTCATTGATTCACTTTTGAAATTGAACTAAGCGAAACGCTCACATCAAAGAGGATGTAAAATTAGCTTGTGAGCTATGAGCACTTCATACTTGATGTGTACAATTAGACTGCACAACAGTTTGAGTGTTCATTTACCTCAGGATGACCATTTCAGTTACATCAAAATCTTATTTAGGTCTAATATAAACATTTTGTACTCAATTCCTACCATCTTATTTGTTTTTGGTTTGATGCCCTAACAAACAAATAGATCAAGGCACAGAGCAATTTTCACCCCTACAGTTATTCTTCAATTATTTTTATTTTATTGAGCTGAAAATGAGTCATGGATTTAGCGCACACACACACACACACACACACACACACACATGCCATGGCTTGTTTCCCCAAGTCACAGCACATGTTGTATTAAGCTCACTACAGTCTTAAAGGCTTGTCCTCTTACTCTTCATTTCCCCCCAGATGCAAGAAAACAATAAAGATTAAGAAATTAATCAAAATTAGGTGAACATTTTTGTGGGAGTAGCTTAAAAAATAGGGATCTCGTTATGTTTCGTGACACAATAATTATTTGATATAGTTAAATGAAATAAAATATGCCAACACAATAAAAAATAATGGAAAATTTAAATTGAAATCATGTTGAATTTGTCAGTTTTTGCAGCAAGTTTTATTAAGGGCAGGTCATGTGTGATGAATTAAAACTGTTATGCAAAATTTCCTGTTACACTGTAGTCACAAAGTGCTTTAATTATGTTCAGATTTGTTTGCATTTCATTTGCAAGCCTTTCTAAAGTTACCTCACATTCTTAAACTATCAAACTTTAGTTTCCAAGTTTCTGGTGGACTCTTAACTCACATGACAACTTTAAGACAGTTTTTAAAGAGTTTGTCTTGTAAATTTAAAAAAAAAAAGATTAATACAAGTTCTGTAACGTTTTGGAAAATCTCATGTAGACACAAAAATATATTTACAAATTTGTTGTTGGGAACCTTTAGACCTTACAGTGTTCTTTGCCATGCAGTGAGTTCTGCATCAGATTTATGTAGTAAAGTATAAATGGATTTCTGTGATTCTGAGTTATATAAAACAGCTGTTTTAAGTTCTGAAAAGATTCAAGGACTAAAAAAAACCATTCTAATCAGACACAAGAAGACACAGAGCCTCTCTCTCACACACTTACACACATCATCTAGTCATGACATGTGTTGGACAGAAAGAGTAAAAGGCTCTGATGTAACGTTTGGCTGACTTGAATCTGCAAAATGCACATTTGCATGCAACAGTGCAAATGTATTAAAATAATGTGGAAACTGAACATTAATTAACTTTAGTCTGTTTATAGGGGCGCTAAATTCATGTATGTTTAAGCTGCTTTATCATCAGTGTTTGGAGTGTGTGTGTGTGTGTGTGAGGTTGGGGCCCCCAACACGGTTCACGACTCAAACTAACAGAGTGTGAATGTCCTCCTGCCGAGCTGATACTGATATAACTGTCCTGTAAGTGGTGTTGACACCAGCATTATTATCCTGTCACCCTCCATCTCTACACAGCTTAGAGGAGTCAACTGGGGCGGGGGCCCAAGAGTATCAAGGGTCAGTGTCTTTGCAAAGTTCTGATACAGTCCAAATAAATACAGCTGCACAAAGGCCGGAAAAGGAAAGAGAAAGGGGAGCAAGGGGCCAGGAGGAGGAAGAAGGCGGTTCACTTTCTCTCCTACCTACACTAAGCTTTCAAAATACCAGATGCACTCACACACATTCAGAGGGAGTAACTGTAGTAGAGGGTTATCACCACCAGGTGGCATTTTCCTGGCACAAGTACACCATGGTGAAATGCAAATAAAGCAACAAGGCCTTGGGCCAGGCGTCTCAGCTAGCTCAGACTTCACTCTCTAGACTGTGAAGAGAAGCAGGCCAGGAATGGAGAGAAAGGAAGACAAAGAGATGAAAAGGGAGAGAGATGTGATGTGAATAAATTCAAAGTGAAATATGGAGCTGTGAATATTATTGAGATGCAAGTTGGAGCTTATTCCCTCTGCATTTTGCTCTTAGAGAGTGAGACTCTCCCAGCATGCACGCTATTCCGTTTAGAGAAAGTGTTTCACGTTTAAAATGTTTCAACGTGAGCAGATAAGTGACGTTAGAGAAAAAAACTCACCATAAAGTGCAGACACACTTTTAATAAAAGCATTCAACAGATGCATGACAAAAGTTTGCAAATGAAAGCAGAGAAAAAAAAATTACAACAAAGTTTTAATGAAAATGCATACAGTAGTTGAGATTGGCATTGCAAAAGGAAATTATACAGAAATAGTATGAGACCAAGCTGGGTGCAGAGCTGCAGAGCGAGGAAAGGGCCTGCACTGAGACTTGGATTTCTCCTCCCCCGGTCGCTTTTCCTGCTGCCCTATATACACACACACTGTAGGTCTTTGTGCTAAAGCCGTCTCACACAAACACACACATACACACACACACACACATGCCTGTCTGGCCAGCAGTGGGGTGCTTTAAGGTAATCCTCAACTATGTCCTTCTGCTGGAACTGTCACTCCTAATTTTTTCTATTAAACTTTAATTTCTGCCTTTATTCATTCGTTTAGTTAATTTTTTATCATTTAAATCATTTCTTAGATAACTTGGTGTAACATTTACCGCTGTGTTTGTTTTATTTCCTAAGTCCTTATTTACTGTTTTACTATTCCTCACTTTTATATCTCAAACTCTCTGCCTTCAAGATACATAAAAGAAAGCAAATTACATTGATAGAAGGCTGGTGCACTTGCACAGCCAAGGACACATTGATAAGAGTATAAAAACATCCTTAACTACACACACACGCGCGCGCACACACACACTGTTACTGAGCAAGGTTGGCAACTCCTCCAAAAAGCACCACTGAGATAACAGTGATAACAAACATTCTTCCAGCCGCCAAGTCGTTTTCTCCAGAGGAACACTTCAATGAAAAATTCACAGCAAATGTGCCACTTTATGAACATAATAATACGTCAATAAGTCAGCTGCTGAGTGCACCGCGCTGGAAAGCAAGAGACCCAATTACAGAAGAACACTTAAGTTCTTTGCTCCAGAGAAAAGGAGTGATGAAAATTAAAAAAAAATGTATCCATTTGAATTTATTCGAAAACTAAAACTGTTCTTTTGGGGATGTGAAATAAGTCGAGGCTATTTTTTTGGAAGAAAAACTTTTTTAATATAAGTATTAAGTCATGCATTAAAAACTCCTGTTGTGCTACCTCTCAGTAATGTATTTTAATAAAGTCCTTGGCTTTCTTAGAATTACAGGCTACAGTAGGTGTTGGACTCTGTTCCCAGTGTGGCTGAACACATACAGCGCAGCACTCAGTGGGCCGGACTTAGACACAATATGCATCTCACTGGGATGTATAAACAATACACGAGAGTCAATCCTGTCAGTGTGTGCCAAGAGGACAGAAGGAGGGTGAGAGGAACTAAGGGTGATGGTGGAAGGGGGAGGAATCAAAAATAAAAGAAAGGATGCTGGAAAAACAGAAAGAAAGAAGCTGCTGGCAAACAGAGAAGATTGAAAACAGTGATGACTGTAAAGGCTGTGTATAATCTACTGTACATATAGGGAAAACTCCAGGGGATCAAACTTGATCAAAGAGGTCATACTGTCACTTTGACAACACACAGACACACATAACCCTGAGGAACAGACAGATATTAAGTTTGTGCTGCCAAACGATGGTCACCTTTGACCTCTTGGCTCTTTGGTTAAAGATGATGCCCACCAGACAGCTCAGAGCAGAGCAAGAAA
Organism: Callopanchax toddi; assembly: GCA_006937965.1. Lineage (NCBI taxonomy): Eukaryota > Metazoa > Chordata > Actinopteri > Cyprinodontiformes > Nothobranchiidae > Callopanchax > Callopanchax toddi. The sequence goes on along the minus strand of SSNR01000310.1, from coordinate 689,435 downwards.
AACAAACAATGTGTTTGAATGTGTCTGAGTGTACACAGGGGTGTGGACACACACTGACCAATCACAGCGATGTCAAAATATGAGCCAATGAAAGCAAGATTTGACAGGGGTTGATGTTCTCTCATTCAGCATTGTTGCATCTGTGCAAATACACATGGTGCATTTCCACTAGGTGAGCAAGTTTAAGTGTTTCTGTGAAAAGGCAAGGATTATAAAACCTGTAACGTAAAATGGGAGGGAGGAGAGGAAACGGTAGAAAGAATCTAGTAGTAGTTATGAACTGTGAACTTGTGCCCTTGAGGGCCACAACTCAGGAGCTGAACTGCCATCTTGTTGAGTCTGGTGCATGACTAATGCCCACTCTGCCAGACCACATTTGTTTTCAAGCAAAACCAGATTGTATCTGGAATGATTTAACAAAGTCTGCACAGAAAAAAAAAACACATCATGTCCAAATCAACTCCAAATCACATTTGTGCAAAATGTAAAATAATCCTGGTCAACATTTACATGACTAGTCTATCTCTGGTTAATTTTGACTGAATGCAGCTAGAGCAGAAACAAGTGAGAATAGACTCAATCTGTACAGAAGAATCTAGAAATAACGCTCTTTTCAACAGTATTTAAACCTAACAGCAGTACTATGCTCATACTACTAAAACAATCCATGCCAACACTGAGAAATTTTCTTTTTGTTTCAAACAGTTTGCTTAGCATCACTGTTATCTAAAATTTCAGTGACCTGGAGGTTGAGGAGCATTACACATAACTGAAAGTTTTAATACATGCACATTTTTAACCCAAAAAAAACCCCTTGTCTTTGCAGCACTGCCAGAGACTCACTGGGCTGCAATTGCTGACAACAAATTGCAAAGACCATCTGAGAAGGAATTTCCAAAATGTCTCACAAAGGTTCACAATGGTTCAAAATGTTCTTGCATGAGCTGCAAGCCTCACTCTTGCATTGCTGGAACTTTGAATATTTTGAAAAAAAAAAAATCAAGTCAATTTAGTTTCTGTGAGTCAGAAAATGTGAGAAGTGAGAGATGGCTTTGGGATGGGCTGGCAACCACATTGAAAAGTCTAGTCTCCAGTAGAGATACTGCTACAGACAGCAGGACCGTGAAGATTCCAGTCACCATTCAGACCGGTACACTGAAAGGATTAGAGCTGTCTTTTTTCACATGTTGTGCTCCTGTCAGTTGTATGGCATCCATGTGAAATGAACACACACATCTAATCTTTTCACAAATAGAGCAATCAGCCCAAACTAAAAAGCTACAGTAATTTGAAAAACGCAAATCAGTTTAAAGTCATGATGCATCCTCTTACACAAAAGCACAATCAAAGCTCAAAAAGGGAAAAAAGAAAAAATCACAAGGCATTTGGTAACGTTCACACAGTTTGACACAGACACACACTTATGCCCATTGTGCAGCCTGGTGAAGGCCAGCAGAGAGAGGAGCTGAGGGACGAAGGATGAGGTCATGTGAGGGAGCTGGAGCCAGGCGCAGCAGGCGGCCTGAAGTCAACCGAGCCAGGATCACATCTGGGTGACCCTGTGAGGATGTGCTCGTACGTGTGGGTGTTTCCTTGGATGTGATCATAGCTGAGATCTTCAAGCACGTGTTCGCGAGTGGGATGCAATGTGTGTGAGAATGTGGAGAATATGAATGAAATGGGACGCTCATGAATGAACAGCTGGTTGAGTAATTTTAAGCAAAACCTTCAGCCAAGAAATTCCCCTGCTCTGCTTCAACCAGACGCTGGTGAGGCTTAAAACATATTGAGAAGCAACAAACTGAAAAGGTAAAACTCTCTTAAACACAGTCATAGACAAACACTTGTGACAAACTAGAAAAGTGACTCAATTAAAGTTTAGTTACCATAGGAAGCAATTAAACTCATAATTATGAATTATTCAGATTAAAAAAGCAATATACAAACCATGTGAACAAACCACAACAAATGGCGGCGGTGGCAACCTTCACAGCTAGCACAGCCTCGAACAGCTTGGAGTCCGAACAAACAAGCGAGGCCACCAACACAGGCAAGTATCTCAACCAATCAGAATGGAGATGAACAATAAAGCAGACCACCATCTGTTTGGCGATACAGACACTCGATGGGGAGCTGCATCACTGCCACACTGGGTCAATTATATGCATGTGTTTGTGGGAAAGTAGAATTGGGCATTGGCGATTGTGTAAAAGATAAAAACAAAGACTGTGGTGTGGATCGTAAGCATGATTTCTCCTCAGGACCTTTTGCCTTCTTCAATCTCAGTCACCAGAAAAAGAGCACTCAGTCTGGGCAGAGGACAGTGGGCAACTCCAAGGCTTCTGCCAGACAACAGAGGCCCGCAGTCTTTGCAGAGTTTGGATCACAGACAAAGAGTGTGCGTGTCCCCACAAACACACACGTTACTGACATTTGTATTTGTGTGTTCAAATTCATCTGGTCCTTTAGCCACTTCTTTAAACCAGATAAAACATTCATGTATTGATCGATTTAGCTGCATGTAAGCACGAGTGTGTGTGAAAGGGTTTATATCATCACCACCACTACCACCCAGTGCTTAGCCTGTAAGCTTGGTCCGCTTAAAGTCTCAGCCCTAACACTAATTCTACATCTAATTCACTTCCTTGCCACAATCACCCTGCACATCATCCGTGTCCACTGCTCTAGCTGAGCTACACACAACACACACAATATCTGCCTGCCCATATGGCAACTAAACCATGTTTTTTTCAACAGTGCCGTATTGTTAATCCATACTAACAGTGCTTTGCTTCGCTTCAGCCTATAAACTAATCAATTCACTTTAGTGGATCACAGAGTCATAGCCAAAACAGTTACAGCACAGCATCCAAAATTATAATAGGAGATGATTCCAGAAAGTGGGTTTAGTGAAACCTCAAGGTTTGTTAAACCCTGAGGTCAGAAAAACTAAGCTAGCAGTCTTAACTACTGGGTCTGTTAATGCAGTCATTAACTTAATCTACCAGTTTTCTTCAACACAACTGGCAAGAAGAGACATAGCGAAACTGTCACTGCTTGTCGTGCCTGAAGGACCTGTCTGACTTGTTTTGTTTCTACACAAAAAAAATCTAAACTAAACTTGACTTCGCTGCCAAAAAGTTTGTTTTAGATGTTATTGAGCTACCTTTTTAAAAACCTGCAATATATTCAGTTAATGATATAAGTCTTATCAATAATCATACCTTTTTTCATTCTCAGGCTCGAGTTATTTTATTGATGCTGCTTTTATGTTTTCAAAAATGAAAACACGTTAACTGCTAATTAAAATAGAGGCTCTACTCTTTGCTACACTGAATTACAGCTGACAGCCGCAACATGGACACACGTATAGACAGTAATCTGAACCAGCTTTCCCCAAAAATAAAAAAACACTCACTATCCTCCTACTGGACAGATCAGCTCAAGAGTTTACTCAGATATCAGACGCTGGTTATGGATTTTCACAAAAGATGAAAGATAAATAAAATCCTTTTTCCCCACAACAATAAAATCTCTTCACAAAATTAGTATAATTCATTAAAGACCAATAAAAGGTTTCACTGACACTTTATGGAGCAAGAAAACAGAGCAGTATGTGTGTGTTGGGGTAGAGGTAGTGTGAGCGGACCTGATCCTGTGTAATCTAACCAGTGATGTAATGCCTGTTGCAGCCACCATAATATGTTACATAACCGTATAAAAGGCTTATGGACCCCAGGGTTCAAAGGGTTCACTCTGAGTGTGATTGGCTGTTTTGTCAGAACCAGATGTATAATAATCATGATGTCAAGTGATTGAATAACCAATAATAACACGCTGAAAACAACAAGGGATAATAACTGATGAGACTAGTGAGGAATTCTTGTTTGGCATGTGAAAAGTAAGTGCCTGCAATTAACCCCCTGTATTTTTTTAAACAGAATTAGGAGTTGTCATACAGCTGCACTCCACCAAGAGGAGCTTTTAATTTATTAACGTCGCTGCAGAGGAGCACGGTACTTACACAAATCGCAATGCTCAGCCACGAAAACGTCTACAGTTAACTCTCAGCATACCTCCTCACTCCCCAACTGTTTCAAGCTGAGAGGAAAAAGCTTTTGATTTGGTTGTGACTGGCAGCTCATGTAAACACTGCAGCTAGGAGAGAAAGATTTGAACGCTTGCCAAAAATCTGCAAAGCCGAGTTTGGCCCTTTAGCACTGCGTGCATGTGCGCATATGTGATGAAAAAAGGTTTTGTATGTGCAGGCATGAGTGTGCACAGTATGCGAGCGTGTATGCCTGCGTTTAACCAATTTACATAACAGTAAGGGTCCTTGGGTTAAAGCAAATGAAAATGAGTAAAAATGAGTCGGGAAAGGGATGGGGAGAGTTAAAGAGTGGGCGAGGTCTGCAGGTTTAGTCTCAACAAAAAAAAAACCTAAAAAGAATCAAGAGGAAAGAAGTTGATTGAGAAAGGGATTCAGAATTGGTTTAAAAAACAAACTTTTCCACTCCTCATCTTGTTTCTGAGCAACAATTGCTTCTTAAAAGAGGAGACAAAGTGCCCAGCACCTGACAGGCTCGTATGGAGAAAAGCCTGAAGAGTTTGGAGCCAGACACCAGGCTGCTTGGACGACGCTGCAAGGAGATTAGGAAACTAAGACATTGCCCTTAACAGAGAGTAAAAAAAAGAGTCAGACAGAAAACTGAGTGTGAGAAAGTGTCAGGAGGATAAGAAACCAAAAAGAAAGATGAGGATCCAAGGACAGAATAGGATGAGAACAGACAAAAAGCATGAAAGTGAATGAGAAGGAGAAACAAGATAAGGGAAAGAGTGGAAGAGACAGAAACGGAGAGAAAAAGAGAAGCATGAAGGCTTGATTCTGGTTGGACTCCAAGAGCCAGCATCTGTTTGGCTTGGGCTCAGAAAAGTCTAGTGTTTCACCCTACAGCGCCCGGGGGAATGCTATTCCAGGCTGCACGGGCTTCTATGAAAAACAGCTTTATGTGGAAAAGTGGATATGGAGGGAACCGGAGAAGAAGAGGCAACATGGGAAGGAAGGGGAGCAGAAGCAAGAGGAAGGAGGAAGGAGAGGAAAAAGGTGGAAGACGAGAGAAAATAAAGAAAAGAGGGGTGACATACGCTGGAGAGACGCAATTTTGAAGAGACTGATTAAGATGAAGACGATGAATTTCAATGAAGTGCCTTTTGAGAAAATGACAAAGAGTGAAAATGAGATAAAGGACTGAAAGAGAGTGCAGTAAAATTGGGGGCAAACACTTCTGTCTGTTAATTTCACTTAGAAACAATCCTTCTTCAAGCATCAACACCTCAAATTTATTCAAAACTCAGAGTGTGTGAGCAAAGTAATGAGGCAACCACAATATAGACAGACATACACAGAGGATTTTTGTCCCTCCTCAGCATCTGGGCAAGGACAGCTGTGTTGCGCCTCTCAGCCTCGAGCCTCCTCACCTGTCAGTCAGAGAACTGAAACTCCCCAAGGGACACCAAACAGCTGGCAGACAGGTGCTACTGCTGTCCATCTCCTCAACCACACCTTTGTGAGTCTTGCTGTGTGTTTATAGTTGTGTGAATCATGGTGTTCCTAAGTTTCAAGAACTTGGACCGGTCCAAATAGGAATCTAGGCACATCTTAGATGGTTTCATCTTTGGGGGGAAAAAAAACAACTCAGCAATCAGTATCTGGCTGCAAAAACTAAACCATATAGGAAAGCAAGATATGATGTATGATGTTTGAGTGCTAGTGAGAGGGGGGAGTTATGGTATTGTAGCAGAGCGCTGGGCTTAATCAAAAGCAGAGGCACTTTCCCCTGGAAAAACAATGAGGGAAAGCAAAGTTTACATGAGTTAATTGAGAGAAAGAGGAGAGAGGGGGCGAGATGGATGGGCGACCGGGGGAAGTTGCAAGGCAGGAAAATAAACATACAGGAAAATTACAGCTCGACGATAGATTTAGGAGAAAAAACACGAGTGTGACGTAATGAAGTAATGAAGATGTGCTTTTCATTACCTCACTGCCACTCTCTCTAACCAAAACTTTCACTGTCCTGTCCTTCTATTCAAATCATAAATCAACTATATAAAAACTATCAGTTCTGTTATTCACAAATTGTGCAAACGATTAATTTTCCTTTAATTCTGCAGTGTAAACCTCTCTCTCTTTCCCTCAGGAACTCAATCTAACTCCAACTAGATCCCAATGGAACACATAAGCCTGTACTATCCCTGTACTATCAGCTTTAGGGGGGATTTCGGTCATTTTAAGGCATTTCACTTGTCCAGCCAGGATTGATGTTGAGTAAAGCCCAAAACCAACAAACCCACACATAAAGCTCCTTAGGATTGGTTGAGGACAAATCAGTGAGTGAGAGAGAAGAGAGAGAGAGAGGGAGAGAGGACGAAAAACAGAAATAAGGTTATAGGGAGGTGTGAGATGACCAGAGGCCTTGAAATTCCAAAACGAATGTGAAGAAGTTCCTAAATTGTTGCCAGGCCTGGCCGTTCTTCTCTGGTTGTTGAGGTTTTGCTGTGAGCAGGGTGGGCTGACATTAAGGTTTTACCACCAGTTAATTTTGAGGGGGAAAAACCCCCGAAAACATTTAATCACACTCTTTGGCTACAAGTTACAATTCATTTGACAGTACATACATCTCAAACAAAAACACTGGTATGTTTTAGTTTCCAACAATTACTTTAAGAAGTTTAGAGACATAAAAGCACCCTTTGAGTCATGCTTTAGACCATAGGAGTAGTTAAAAAGTTTAGTTTAGTTTTTTTAAACTAATACAAACGTTCTCCTTAAAAATAAATACAATTGAGAATTTTAATGCTTTTAAATGTTAAATAAACTACCAACAGCATAGGGAAAACTATTAAAACAACACACAAAAACATCTTTCTATCATGTTGTAGAGTTGAGGTTTTAGTATCATTATTGATCTCTCTTGTTTAGAGAGCTTTAAAAAAACAAGCAGTGATTTTCTAAGTTACATCCTTCTAAAAAATGAAACCGGAACACAATCTGATGTAAGAAACTCTACATTTTGCACCACACTGTTCTTCACATCATTTAACCACCACTTTATCATCTCTCACACCACTACAGACTTCCTGGACTGCATTTAATTTCAGTAATAAAACAACACAATATGTGTGGAAACTGCAGAAAAAGAAGAACATGCTTTATAAGAAAGTAAAAGATGCAAACACACACACACTCTAGTATATGTGTGCACGCTCATATAGCCATCTGGGCCATAACATAAATTGGTTGGCTGTTTTAATGAATGCATTTGGATGAGTGTTTACTGCTAACATTTTGAACAGTCTGCATTCATCAACACACTCCTACTCTGTGAAGAAACAGCCATATGATTTCACTTATCCATGGCCTTGGTCCGAGAGCATCAAGACTGAAGATAGTGACGAACTAATAATCCCCTTTTCCTGCAATTATCCTCTGTCAGTCTCTTCTTTAATTCTTTATTTCCTGCCCAATCAGCACCCAGCTTTCTTTGCTTCTTTTTGCAGAAATCCTTTTCTTTCCACTACGTTCACCTCAATGCAAACATTCTCATTTGTGGCGTCTTTCTGCTCTGTATACATTTTGAGTTGTTTACATCAAATCTGCTCGCCTTTCCTCATCCAGCCTAAAGGAAAACTGCTGTAGGAGTAAGAACACAGTATCTGTGTCCAGTGGTTTACTTAGATAGGTTACGGAATTCCACATCCTGTTACACAATCTTGCAGATGTGTGCTGTGCTGCATGGGGATTGTGTTTAGCTCTAGGGAGACGGCTCCATTTTTATATACCAGACAAGAAGACAGAAAGAAAAAAAGAAGTTTAGTTGAGGATTGTATGAAGTCTACATCACTCTAAAGGGCTTGTGACACAATGCATCATTAGCAGAGGTGGTGATGTAATCCACTTGAGGGCTTTGTGGTCAAAGTACTGACACCCTAAATGATTGACTCTCTCCTGAGAGAAAGCAGGCTGAAAAAAGATACAAGAGGAGGAATAAAACTGTATGGTTAATGTGAAATCAGAAGTTAATGACTTGCCGTGTTAGAGTTCACAGCATTGGCTCCAAGCGCATTACCGCTCTTTTCCATTCTAACCAGTGTGCGTGATCAATAAGCCTGTGTCAGGCTGTTTTAGCTCAAGCAGGCTGTGGTTCAACTCTCAGCCAGAAATCATACAGTTTGACGTTAGGCCTAAGGCCCAATAAGGCCTTTTTATTAGCTCTTGGTCTCAGCTAACAGAAGCATATCCTCCTGCTTTGGCTTCTTCACAGATGATAACGATTATTAGGGCTTATTGATAAGCTAATAGTGAATTAGGGCTAGTAGGGATTGCTTAGAGAGGATTACTGTCCGAACTAACGGGGATATAGGAGCCATGATGACAGGAACAGTTATGCTGCTGCTGATAATAATCACTTTAACATAGAAAAACCCAGGTTGATGTAAGAGGGAAACAGTTGGATTTATACACTACTAAAATATAACATTTGAGTAGTGATAAGGCTGAGGGTCAAAAAACTAGCATACCCTTGTCTTCTTTATGAGGATTGTTTTATTGAAACCCTGTACCTTTGTTTAAGTAGTGGACTAATTTGGTAGATTAATTTAGATGAAACCTGAGTTTAGGTCCTTTTATATAATGTGTGCCTTAAATAAGTTTGGTACAATATACAATATATGGAAACATTCAAATGATTCTTAGATCTGCATGCATAGCAATCATTTATCCTACAGAACAACCAGTGCCAGTTGCAGAACTGCCAGAAAGCAGAACAGTGCAATGTTCAAATGGTTTAAACAAAAGGGAAAAACCTTTCTTGATACAGATGATACTACAATGATATTACAATATTTAGTACTGAGACACTTAGCTTGAAAAGTTTGTTCTTCCTCCTTTCTGCCTTCTGTTTATAACTTTGATGAGAAACGGATTAAGATGCACGACTGAAAGTCAGAGATCTCAAAGAGAGGAATAACTACCCAAATGACAACAAAGCAGAAGACGGACTGAGACTCTGGGCCTATCAAACATAAGGAGGAGTGACTCGCTCAGATTAACTCTCCTATGGCTTTTTAAACAACAGTGACAGATGCAAACCCCTCCGCACTTTCATTTGTCAGAGATCTATTCCTGCACTTAAAGCAGACACTCGTTCACACACACACACACACACACACACACACACACACACACACACACACACACACACACACACACACACACACACACACACACACACACACACACACACACACACACACACACACACACACACACACACACACTTATGCACATCACACTTATGCACATCACACTCACACTGATGGCTTATGCTACCTTTGTCACCTCCCACTCACTGGTTATCTCCAACGACACAAACCCACAAGATCCCCTACCCAATTTCCACGCATGCAGCCTAAATGAAGCTGTGAGCAGGCATTAAGCCTGACAGAAAAAAAAACAGAGAAAAAATACCAATGCAGGAGAAAAATAGAGGGAGATGGATGAAGAGGAATTGGGAAAGTGGGAGGAGAAGGAGGGAAGAAACAGGAGGTGGATTTCTATTTAATACTCTGACTTTCATCTTTGCTTTACAACATACTTAAGAAGCGTTTTTTGGGAAGGTATGTACTTGCTAGATGTTGCACACAAATGCTCCCCCTCCCTAACCCCACAGAAAAAGACACAATGAACCTTCTGTACTCTCTACACCGTGGGGGCATGTACAAAAAAAGTGCTGCAATCCCGGCCAGATTTGAGAATGTCTTGGTTGCTAGCCAAGGCATCTGAAATAATAGCCCATAGCTCATAATAATTTATGTAAGATTTATTTTATTTTTTAAATCAGAGATTAGATGTGACTGCCTTTCACAGTTAATTCACCAACCAACCGGATTGGTTTATCTCTCATTTGGACTGGATGTAGTCCAGAATGGAACAGTTCAAGGTAGAAATGTGTGGTGAGCTATTTCAAAAAACAGATGCGCATTCATCTGACTTCAACCTGCACCTGACTAATCATTTAAAATGACATTACCTAAAAAGTTTTGATTTTAATAAAATTTTATTGTATTGCTCTTTGTTGCAAAGAAAAATAACAAATGCTGCAGAGAGATGGACCTTTATATTATCTTTAGCAAATAAATAGATTTAAAGGGGCTCAAGATGACAGATGTATTACATGTTCATAACAAATATGCTCACAATTTCACATAAGTGTTCTCTCCTTACTCCATTGAACATGCATTATTTACAGCAGCCTCAGACATTTTCTCTTCCTTGTTTATTAAGAGCCAGAGGGCCACTGGTGACTCTTCGACTGTCTGCAGCTGTGCTGCACCGTCTTGAGCACTAATCAAGGAAGATGTGTTAATCTGCTGTTGTAATCTGGTTGCAATACATTCTCTTCCAATCAGTAAGGTGTTCCATTTTTACTTGTATTAATCCTGTTTGGATCCAAGACAATAGGTTCACAGATAATTGAGCTTGATTCTGGACAATATTATAATTTTTTGGGGAAAAAAAACCCAAAACAGGTTTGATTTTTTTTCCAACATGAATAAAGCTTTGAGAAATCCATAAACATACACAAATAAGTTCATTTTTTGTACACAAAAAAAAAAACTAAACCTGTTGAATTTATTCATTAGTTATAGTGACACTAGAGTTTCTCACTGCTTCCTGGACATGTCTCCACTCCGTCACAGAACAGTAGGAGCAAGGGTTTTCAATTTCCACACAAGTTGCAGAACCTTGCCCTCATGTTGCTGGAATTTTGAACAGGTGAAAAATATTTCTGAGACAAAAAACCTTCTCAGTTTAGTTTCTGTGAGTCACAAACTGCAAGAAATTATGGTTGGCAACCAAATTGCAAATAAAATGAGAATAAAGTCACAGTGATTTAAGTTTAAACAAGAAATGTTGCACAAATGTAACAATTGCATGTACTCTACTTGACCCAGCCATATATAAAACTTATTGCAAGAGTCATCTGTACCAGTTCAAATTGATTCCAACTACAAAGTTGGAGATGTGCAATTCTGAGTCTCTAACTAGATGCTAACCATTCCAGCTCAGAGAGACACTGGATTTAGTGCTGCAACATAAATGCATACTTACAAGTTGCATCTTTCATCTATGTAGCTCTAATATTTACTCATTTTTCACCAAGTCTTACTTGCATGATGGATGCTTTGCTCATCTAGTCTAATCACTTTTAGTGTAACTCATTCTTAAATGGTGTCCTGTAAAAGAAGCTGCTTTTCTCTAATGTTTCTCACACAAAAAGCAAACATGGATATCCCTTAAGCAGTCTATCCTCCTCTGTTTAAGAGACCTAAAGGCAGGAAATTCTTAAAGCACTGCAAATGGTAAGAAGAAACTGGACCACTGACCTACTTGACTAACAAAAGCCTGTGGATACAACCTAACAAGTAGATAAGATGTCTCATGGTGATTGTGCTGCACTTGACAGTGGCCTTTCTGTATATCAGCTGCCCTTTGCCTGACCCAGTCAGTCACCCAGTGGAAGGAGTGATTAGCAGGACTGTAGTAGCAGGAGCCCACCTGCTCTGACTCAATAGAAGCCCTCATACAGCTAGCTCGCTAGAGTCAACAGAATTTTAATCACATACACAAAGACACACTTGCAGAGACAAAGACATGTACACACAAACACACATAAGTAGTCACACACACAAACATACAGCCAGGGAATGCTCCCTCACACGTACTCCCTCACTTAGTCTTTCATCCTAACAGATAGATAGAAAGGGGAAGGAGGCAGAGGAGTGATAAAGGCCCAGACAGCAGTGAAGGGGGTGAGAAAGGGAGGGAGGGAGGGAGGAAGGAAGGGAGGGAGGAGGAGTGTTTCCTGGAGAGACGGGGCAGGCAGGATATGCAGAAGGAGAAGGAGGAGAAGGAGGAGGGGAAACACAGGGTTGGCTTGTTCCAAGCAAAGGTTGTGTCCTTACAGGGGTTCTGTACACATTTGTGTCAAACAGAGGGGAACAAAACACAGGCTGACCGTTTCCTGATGTAACACACAACACAAACCCACTGATAGTTGGACTCATTAACAGCAAAAACACTAAACTACAAGCAGCTCAAACAGACACACAGACAAGAAAGTACTTGCATATCTCAAGTTTAGCTTGCAGGTGGAATCCTGGATTCAGGTAACTAAATACACGTTCTGTTTTTCAGCTCTATGAAGACAAAACCATGGAGGACTCTAAAGTATGTCCTGTATGTAACTAAATCTCCCCCTTTCTCCTTATTCTTCTGTTTTTTTTTAAACCAAAAAGCTTGTTTTGTTGACTGCGTCTTTTCAGCCTGCTGCCCCTTCTGTTTCTGTCCTCTCCCTTTCTTTCTGTATCTCCCCCTTTTCTCTCCCTTGGCACAGTCTGGCTTGTCAGGCCTGTAATAGAGCTCCCATTGTTTGATCAAGAAAGCAACAGGAACTGTACCCTGTTAACCCAGCTATGTTGGTATGCATGCGTTTGTGTGCGTATGCATATATTCCAGGAAGCCATTGTATGTAGTTATGTACATAATGTATGGCTGCCTGTTGCAAGTATGGGTCTGATAACAGGATACATTTCTTTCCAGGGGACCTTCTGTTTAAAGTGTAAGCAAGCATGACATTAAGCTTTACACTGAACAAGTGCCTCTCTTCTTTGCTCCTTATGACTACAAACTACCCTCATGCACTTGCAGGACTTTTAAACGTGACCCCCTTTTGCTCCTTTTTTTCATAAATGAACACATGTGGACTCATTAAAAACTACACTGTAACATTTCATTTTCACACATGCTTCCCTTCCCCTGCCCTCTCACCCTTTCTGAAACACTCTCTCCTTCTTTTCTATGCTGCTAATACCCCCGTCCCAAATCTCCAAATGCCCCCGTCTCAAGTTGCAGGACCTGTCTCTCATGCCTGTGTGTGTGAATGCACACGTGTGATGCTCCATTAACTCTAGTGGTGACAGGCCTTTGATGCTGCCTCTGCTCCCTAATCCCAACAGTGAGGGAGGGGAAGAACGAGGGAAAGAGAGAGGAGCAGAAAAAGAAAAAAGTCTGTTTCAGGTTCAAGTTCAAGTTCAAGTTCAGAGCTTGAACTTGATTTTTTCTTTTTGTTTAATTGATATTATGGTGAACTCCAACTAATCAAATAAACAGTATTAAGTTGTGAAAATGCAAACGTCTCAGCACTGCTCTAAACTTCTGAAATTTAGAAAAAAAAACTTAAATTGCTTTTATCTGCGATGGACTGGCGACCTGTCCAGGGTGTCCCCCGCCTCTCGCCCCTTGACCGCTGGAGATAGGCACCAGCTCCCCGCGACCCTCTGTGGAGGAATAAGCGGCTACAGAAAATGGATGGATGGATGGAATTGCTTTTATTTTTTATGCAGTAGGTGCCTGATACTTTCAAAGGATCCAGAGAGCCATCTCTTTAATGCAACATAACAAGCATGTTCTGCACACTGGAAATAAATGACACAAATGTTGAAGCATTTGAAATAACCTAAAATTATATTGCAACTGTTTCACTTTGACTAGAGAAAATGTAAAATTCAGTTCTATGAAAAAGTATTTTCCCCTTTACAGAAATCTTCTCTTTTTACTGACTCTTCACACATGAATGTTTCAGATCAGCAAACAAATTTCATTATCAGACAAGGATAACTTTCGTAAATATAAAATGCAGTTTACAAATGATGATTAAATTGATCAATGGGAAAAAAATCTGGCCCTCTGTGAAAAAGTTTTTGCCCCTAAACCTAACAACTGGTTGTAACACTCCTCCCTGATGGCAACAATTACAATCAAGTGTTTGTGATAACTAGTATAAAGTTTCTCACGTGACTGTGGAGAAGTTTTGTCCCACTCGTCTTTATAGAATTGTTTCAATTCAGCCACGTTGGAGGAGTTTTCAACAGGAACAGCCTTTTTAAGGTCAAAGGTCAGGCATTTTCCTTCAGGGTGTTTTGGTAGACAGCAGAATTCATGGTTCCCTTAAATACAGCAATTCATTCAGGTCTTTAAGCAGCAAAGCAGGCGCAGACCATGTCACTACCACCACCATGTCTGACTGTTGGTCTGATGATGTTTTTCTGAAACACAGTTAGTTTTATTCCAAATGGAATGGGACACACACCTTCCAGAAAGTTCAGCTTTTGTCTCATCAGCTGACAGAATATTTTCCTACAAGTCTTGGGGGATCATCAAGATGTTTTTTTAAAATGTGAGACAGGCCTTTGTGTTGTTTTTGGTCTAGAGTGGTTTTGGCCTTGGAACTCACTCGTGGAGGACATTTTTGTCCCGTCTCTTTCTTATTGCTGAATCATGACCTCTGACCTTAACTTTAACCAAGTGAGGCCTGCAGTACTTTCTGTAAGGGGGTAAATACTTTTTCACAGCACTTATATGGTCTGTTAGAAATAAAGCCGTTAAACAGTGTAGGTTTGTGTGAGTCACTGGAAAAACAAGTTGAGTTTTGGTTCTTGTTGACTCTTTGATGTTTTAGATGCATCACTGCTTAGAAACAACAAGGTTTTTACCACATGTGAATTAGTTCTATTGTCAACAGGCAAAAGCAGACCACACAATATGAGTCAATAGGTGAAAACCAGTTGGTGATGGCAACATAAATGTGCCTAAATGTCTAATAAAATGAATAAAAAGATACATTATTTTGCATAAAAAAGTTAAGCACACCTTACACAAATAATAGAAAGGAAATCTGGTTGCTTTTCGTTTGTACAAAGCAGATTTTCTGTGTACACACATGCTCATTTAAGTCCTGCTCTCTAACTGTTTCAGTGATTTTAGTGGCTATGTGGTGCTGAAGTTGTGGCTCAGCAAATGGTCTGCAGATGTAACATATTTATTGTAGCCACAGCATTGTAGCAACACAGAGACAACAAATCTGATATTTAGGCAACACCTCAAACAAACTTCAGTTCAGCTGAGTTTTAGATGCAGAGTCATGATCACACATATCTAAAAAAAATAATAAATCACAAACTTTCACTTGATGACAATTACTGTATGTGTGGGAAGATGCATCCAATCTAATTTTGACTGTGTGAAGGTTAGATTTACTACATAGCAACTCAACATTTAAGCTTTCATTGTTGACATTTTGATTTGGGTCAATTTCAAATGTATTCTTTTGGATATTCACTTAGAAATAGACTATTAGAACAGCAAATATGCCATATTTAGTCATGGAAACACTACATTTGAAAAAAAAAACTATTTTTCCTTCATTTGGGTGTCAAGTGATTTTATTTGTTAAACATAATTGTTTAAGAAAAACTTAATAGTTTCTCATAAAAGTGGAAATAATCCCAGCCAGCATACGTGCAGACACCAGTTAGTCAGTTATTTCTCTGAGCCGTTTCAACTATGACCTACGCTCTGTTTTAATAATCTTACTTCAAGACCATAAAAACAGAATAAACAGTTGAATAGAAGGTTTATCATGAAGTGCTCTTATGTCTTTTTAACACTAAGTGACACAGTTTGAATAAAAAGAAACTTATAAACCTTTTTTGAGTTGCTTGGAGTTCTTCTTGTGCTGTCCTGAACTTCATTATTTGTGCATCTGTAGTCATGGTGTGTAATTCTACACAAACTAAGTACGTGAATATATCAAACTAAATGTAACTGTCCCTTGAACTCGTTAACATCTGTGTAAATCAGTTTCCAGGCCTACATTAAAACTAACAATAAAAAGAGGGTAAATAATCTTAATTAAATGCTTTAAACACAAAAGAAATGTCAGTTTAAGAAAGCACAAACTTGTACTTTGCAGAAAATGTTTTAAAAATTGATTGTGATGTGTTCTTTGAAGAATGCTGCCTGCTTTAACTGGTGCTTTGAGTTTTCTTAAGAGTTTTTGAATGTGCATTTCTGGAGATCATTGAATGTTAAACAGGAGACTATTGGGTTTGCACGTTCAAAGTTCCTTTCAAAGTTTAAAATCAGGGCGAGCACTTTGGTAGTCTCATTAATCATGCATAAAGACAGGAAGCTGCACAAGTTATTAAAGTTCTTTTAATGTACGTTAAATGCTAATCTTTCATCTCATAACTACATACAGTGTTTGCCTAAGCGCTGGCTGACCTGTATCTTTGAAGTGTTAATCTTTTCTGACAATGTTCCAGTCTCCATTTTTTTTGTACCCTGATCCTTTTGTGGTTCTCTAAACACATTAACTTTTGGCAGTGTGGCAGGCTGTCCTTTGCAAAGTATATCTTGTATAATGAGGTGCCTTTAACATTGTTTTAAACTTTTATAGATTTCAGCTGTTTCTAAGGTTTCACTCTTTGAGAAACAAAACGTCTTTGAATTTTTTGCCCCAACATTAGCACCCTCAATTATACTTGAGAGTTCAGATGTCAACACAGAATTGAAAATGTTGCTTTTGGGATATTTAATCTCCTGAAGACAGCCAGCAACTTTACCCAAATCACCACGCACTTTCAATCATCGTGCAGTGATGTATTTACAAAAATATATTTGTTTCATTCTTAGCCAATTTGAATGGCATTTTGTTAAATAAACCTTGTTACATTTTCTTTTTTCTGGTTGCTGACATTGCAAAAAGTAATTTTTCAAAATCTTGTTTACTCTGGTTGCTAGCATATATGTAAATATAATTATACTCAAAGTAAACCTAAGACGTAAGAAACAAGGCATCCTTTAAAAGGGCTAGCTCTGTTTGTTTATGTTTTTCAGCTTCAGATTTGATTATAAGATATATCATGTGATTTGTTAAGAAGAGTGTTGGCATTCAGTGAGCTTGTCATTGCTAGAAAATGTCTTAATGGAATAAGCATCACTGGAGACTGGGTGTGGCAGGATCATCACTGTTACCAAGAAAAGTGACGCTCTACAAGTTCTGAAATGGAAAGGCAGCCTTGACATGTGTTTACCATTTTGCCATCAATGGGAAAATATTTAAGTCACACCCCCAATTTCTAATCAGGAGGGTGTTTTTTTGTTCTTCTTTTTAATCCTCTGTCTGAGAAGTATTGCTTCACTCTGCCAGGTGGTGGTGGTGTGTGTGTGTGTATTTGTGCACGTGTGTGACTGTTCATTTGATGACTGAGGTATTTAAGAGACGATTTTAGACCCAGATCCAGCTGGGAGCGGTCCGTGATGCCTCCAGACCCCAAAGTGTTAAAGAAAAGATGAAAGACAGCGGAACAGGGAGAGAAAAACATAAATTATTAAATAAATAAAAGACAGAGACAGAGTGAAGTAAGAGGTGGAAAAGGTGTGAGCTGACATCTGCCTGGCATCTTATCACCTTGTGTGCACTAGGACGATTTACTCCCCCTTTTGTAATATTTCATAGAGTAGAAGGAAAAAATGACATCGCTCATCTGACCAAGGCGAGCGTCCAACCCAAACACCCCCCTACAACACCACTGTCTGACACTTTCCTAAAGCGCTGTGTGTTGTGTGTTAAATTCTGAGGGTGTATTTTTTCTCCCACAGCCCTCTGGTCTCACACTGAGAGACGTTGAGATGAACCCAATGCCTCTGCCAGGTTTCTGCTCACCGACGTATCACACGCTCAAGCTATCTGGCCCCGGCTGCTTTTGTGTGTGTAGAGGAGAGAACGTGTGCATTTGAGTGGCCGTGGACGCCTGGAGACGTCTGACTCTCTCTCACACAACTGAGAGGACGGTATAGAACATTACGCACACTGGCACATCCTTGTGTACACACACATACTGTACTTATGGAGCAAAAGAGAACCATAACAGCATGGGCTCCAACAGTGCCTCTTTGACAGATTTAAGTAAATAGCAGCAAACAAGCGATTATTTTTGGCAGACCAAGCAGCAGTCCATTCCAAGAACTAGGGGAGGTCTAATGGGAATGGAGGCAGATGAAATCACATAAACAGATGTGATTAAAGTCAATATCATATGTATCATTACTCATTCAGACAACGTATTCCTTCACTGGACCATGCCAGTACAAAAACATGTGGGCACAAATGCTTTTCCCTTTGCTGCTCGCCCTTGGTTGTATTTTAAGTCTGCATCTCCTCGGGCTGTGACGGTGGTAAATTGCAATTCATGATGGAATTTCCAAAATACTTGAAAAATTTTGCAAAGTTGATTTGCAGGACCTCCCTAGTCATGTCACTTGAATATTGAATAAAACATTTGCAAAGACCGGTGTTCTCTCAAAGTAGTCGCTGCCATCATGCACATCTGGAAACCCCCTTGAAGCCTTCTTCAATTAGTTTCTGAGTCAGACAGTGTAAGAAATGTCAGACAACTTTGGGAGGGATTAGTGACTGGTGTATTGTGAATAAAATGTGGGTAAATTGCAAACAAATTGGGAAATGATTAGGACACCTTTTGACTAAATCGCAACAAGGAAACTTAATCAACAGTCACAACTTTTTTACAATTACATCATGTGTCCAACCTGACTCAACCACATTAAAAATCCCTTACAAAAGTCTTATACATACCAATTCAGTGATCCCAAATGGATAATTTGTTTATTCTCTCTCAATTTTGTGTCTCCATCTAGTTACCTAGTCTAGCCCTCAGAACCTCATGGTAACGTGTGACCATCCTGAAGCCCAACAGACAACAAGGTCTCAGAATCAGAAATGTTCAGGATGGCTGGTGAACATGAACTTTACACTTATTTAATATGTTGCTGCTAGGCTACATGGGATTTCATCCTAGTCAGATTTTTTTTTAACATGTAACATGAAGCAGTGTAAAAGGGCAGTAGGATAAGAGCAGGATCTGCAGTCAACATGGTCAAGCTGACCTACTATAAGTGGATTTGTAATCCTCGAGTGGGTTTAAACTGTGTTTACTGTCACGGCCAATGTCTGTGTGTTTATGTGAGTGTGTGTTTGTATGCCTATCTGAGTGTGTCTGCACAGCTGCAAGCGTTTCCCTCACTTATTAACTGTTTTATCCATTTTGCTTTTTGACTATATTCAATTAATTCAGCCTGATTTCTATATGACTGCACTAAAGGGATATGCAGTAGTTTCAACTATTTTGAACTTTGAGTAGAGTAAGTCAACTAAAGCAGAGCAATGCAAGAAAAATCCACACATGTAGCATTCATACATTCTCCGGGTGTTTTGGCTGTTCCCCAGGGAAGATAAGCTGCTTTGGGATTGAGGGAAACTGTCATCAGTCGATTAATCGGTCATTACCAACACCAGGCTGCGTCAGAAGTCCAACACTAATATGGCTTCGTCGCATTCTCAC
This sequence comes from Callopanchax toddi, assembly GCA_006937965.1. NCBI lineage: Eukaryota > Metazoa > Chordata > Actinopteri > Cyprinodontiformes > Nothobranchiidae > Callopanchax > Callopanchax toddi. Next base: position 670,112 of record SSNR01000310.1, on the reverse strand, counting down.
TGGTTAGAGTCAAAGAGATCAAATCACTGCAGGAGGTGAGTGTGACCTGACTCTAAATAGTTTGCACGAGTCAGCTGAGGTACCGGTAACTCAAACCTTAGTTAACTATTGAGGAACTGAAGTAACTACTGGTACAGGTTGTGGTCATTTACTGGAGTAATGGGGAGTAAGAACCTGAAGCAGGTACACACATGGATTAATACAAGTGCTATTGAGGCATTTATGCATGTTAATGCAGAAAATAAAAAAATAAATGACTCTGAAAATGGTTTGCAGTGAGCATTTTGCTCATTGCATTGCCAAAAAAATCACTCTGCTTGTTTTAGTGATATTCATGTGTTTTGCTATAAGCCTGTTGACACTTGCTTGTTAGCAATGCTAAACTGATTTGTGCTACTTTGTGTACAACTGTGCAATAACCAAAATGACTTCTAACAATCATAAAAACAACACACTTGACAAAAAATAAACACATGCATGTTTTGTAATTTTGGTTAAACTTCAAATAACCCAGATAATTTTATGGCTATAGAATGGTGAATTGTCAGTAGACCCCCTGTAGAACAGGATGCTTTTTTCTGCAGTTTTCCAAGTTGTGACCTTGTGCTAATTTGCCCATCTTGTTAAATATAAAACCTGATTCATGAGTCCTCTGAAATATTCTACAGTTAGCTTTTAGTCTGTTTTTTCTCCTTTTATTGGACCACAATATAATTTGATGTATTGATCATTAAAATAATTAACATTTATTCACTAAGAAGAATAAGCTAATAATTTTTGCAACCTTATTCAGAAAAATAAATACTTGACAACTTTATACTTAGTGGACAATAAAATATGTGCAACTCATGTGCTGCTTTATAGTACCCTTGAAATGTCACATTAACATCTTTTCACAAGCTTTTAGCAGCTAAATTTAGTCCAAGTTTAAAGATGAATGTGCTCTGGAAGAAACAGTATAGGATTTGCAGCCGGACCACCATCTAGATTTACCCAAGATGACGTCAATGAGCTTAAATCTGGGGAAAATCTTCTCATGTTTGTTTACCAAAAGGCTCATGGATCATTAAGTTAAATCAAGGCAGCAGAGCAGGGGGAGGAAAAGGTAGGAAAGTAAAAATAGGTTAAAATAAAGTCTAATTCTGTACAAGGTGCTTTTGGGCTTATGAAGGAAGACATAATCCAATTAGCTATATTAAAAATATTTAAGCACCTACATGGTAAATGACTAAATCTGAGATGTTAAGAAGGGAATAGAAAAAAAAGAAGCTGAGAGAGACTTAGTGAAGCTTACTTTTGGTTTTGCTCTGGTAGATTAGTAGAGGCAGGTTTTGGGTCAAAGGTCATAATAACAGATGACTGCTTTTGGTCACGCTTGAAAGTTGTAATACAGTAACATAAAAACTAATGAAAAGGACCTTTAAGTTTAGTTTTGGAATCATGAAAATTATAATACGTGGCACACTGATATCTAGTTATTTTCTTTTTAAGATAAAACTGATACTTTAGATTTATTGAATTCAATTTATATTGTGAACTGAGGAGACTTTTAAAGAACTAAATGTTTAAAAAAATAAAGGCAAAAAGGCTGACAAGTTTTAATTTATGGTAACAATGACGACACTAATTAAATAAAACCTCAAAAGGAAAATGTTTACAGGTTCCTCAGATGCTCAAAGAGGTTTGTGTGTTTGTGTATGTATGTATTCTCAGTTTTTGGCCACCAGCTGCCACCTCTGGGGGAGGAGACGTCCAAGTGCTGAGTGACACACGCTGCTTAGTGTCTTAATGGAGAGACAGGAGGGCCAGCCAAACCACAGCCTCCAGACTGGGACCTTACAGCCTGTAATTATGGAAAGATGTTAAAGTTGTTCTGTGTGTGCTCGTGTGTGTGTGTGTGTAAGAAGACGTAGAAAGATTAGCCACATATTTTCATTTCACAACAATTACATGCAAGGTGAGTGTGTGTGCCGGTGGATATTTCAGTGCTATTAGTGTGTGATTTATACACAACGGTGTGTCATTTTCTTACGCCTCCTGCTGCTACAGCTGCAGTCGTGCACGGACACACACACACAAAGAAAAAAATGAAAGTTGTTGAGAACTGAAGCTGCATTCAATTAGGGTAACCACATATTTACAAACAGTGTGGGGGGGGGGGGCTGCCTCTCTGTGACTCATCAGCCAAGCGGCACACTTGCACTTTTGACTCCAGGCCCGCTTCTCTCAACAGCACATCTCAGAGCGAATGAGGGAAAAAACCAGAAGGACAGAGGGAGCAAGGGAGAAAGATGACAGGGTGTGGACAGAATGACAAAATACACACACACACATGCATGCATCCTGGCTGTACATGTGTGAGCAACCGCATAAACAGATACATGTGTGTGCATTCAAATACATGCTCAAATTATAAAAGAGATCTTTTCAAACTTCTGCAGAGTATAAATAAAATCTATTTGGGAAACTTTTTGAATGAAAGACTTGTTGACAATGTTTTATTTACTTATTATCTTTAACAACAAACATGTCAAGGGGTTCCATGCATTATAAGTCAATTGACATGTCACCATCTCATTGGACTAGTTTAATATCAAACTCTAGAAAACAATTGTTTCATATTACAGCAGATTTAAAGAACTATATTTCAGACATTTGATTCCCTTTGAAGTGTCAAACCTAAAGCCAGAATCTCACTATTAGTGACCAGTTAGAGGTACTAAGTGGCAAGAAATAAAGCACATTTTGAGTTAAAATCCTACTGAATTGGGATGTACAAAGTTTTATATTTGATTGAGTCACGTGTGGCTAATTACTTAACTATAAATGCATGAAAATGCTTGCAAAATTTCTTGTCAATTTATTCACAAAGCTTTTTTTTGGTCTCAATTTATTTTCAATATGGTTGTGAACCTCTCTTAAAGACATCTCATTATTTTCTAACTTTCCGACTCATAGAAACTAAATTGTTCCAGATGCAGTACCTGCCATGACTCCACCACTTCTTTAAGGGAACTTTTCTATTACAAATATTCTGTGTGCATTTAAAATTAAAGCAACATGACAGCAAAGCTCTGCGACTCATATGAGGAAATAGAGAACTCTCATAAATGTTTCAAGTCATTTTAGAAACTCCTTAGTGAATGCCATCCACAATTTTTTGCTGACACTCTCAGACCAGTTAGATACTGTCTTCAGACAGAAAACTCCATATCAACACCTGAAGGAGAATTTTAGGGCAGAGAGCTTTGATCAAAAGTTTACAACTTTTATCTGATTATCTTCTGATCTGAACTTAAGTTTGTATTTCTTTACACAAACAATACACCAGTTATTTGCTCATTTGAAATGCACGCGCAACTTTTTTCCTGCTTTGAAAGGAGTTTTTGTCAAAACTTGCTAATGTGACCAAGAGAAGGAATCTCTAAGCAAAAGCAAAAAAAATGTAATCAAAAACCCTGTCTCTTTTTTGAGTTCTTCTTGGTTGTCAGGGTCTTGAGAAGAAAAACGGGTGAACAAGGCATTAGGTGTGAAGGCTGTTTGCTTGACATGACCTTGGTGTGTGTGTGCGTGAGTGTGTGTGTGTGTGTGTGTGTATGCGTGAGTGTGTGTGTGTGTGTGTGCATTAGTGCATGTGTACGCATGCATCTGTGCAGCAAACCACTTCAAAGAACCACAGAGCAGCTTAGTTGTTATGACCTATGACCCTGGCATGCTCCAAGACAGAGGGAGGGTGGTGGAAAAGAAAACGACAGTAAAACTTTCTCTCCCTCTCTCTCGCATGCATGCATGCACACACACACACACACACGAGGAAAAGGGTGGGACACACGGCTATTAAATGAACTACAGCTAGAAATAACAACCGGGGGATGGAGACGCAGCAATTTGTCGAGTTAGTTTTTATGGAGCAGGAGCAGGTAAATCACTAAAAGCAAACGCTTTAACGATCACACACAGATTCCCATCTCCTCTGTCTGCTTTCTGCACATCTTCTCTGGTGCAGCTTCTACTTTAAGCTGCTGAACTTTCTGGAGCTCAAAATATTACTCTGGCCTCGATTCAATCGATTGCAAATTTTCATAATGATTCTCACTTGACTTTGGTACAAACATGGAGGACAACCAGAAGGGTTTCTCAGCCTTTAGAAGAGCACCTCATCGCTTACATTTATCATCGCTTGTGCTTGAAGTTTTCAAAGGCGATCCTCTCCTCTTCATCGTCTTTACATTTATTTTTAGTCAGTGGCATATATAACCTAAATCCTTGACAAAACATCAAATGTTGGCTGAGCATGTGTGTGCATGGTGCATGAGTCACTGGATCAGTGTGTGTGTGTGCTTATGTTTTAACAAGTTTGTCCAACCTGCAGTAAATGACTCACTCCCTCGGTGCGTTAATGTAGACACACATCTTTACTTCTGTGCGTTTCCTGTGTGGGTCACAGCTGTAATAACTTAAAACTCCCTGGATTTTACTGTCTGTTATAATACTTCTTACATTTAAGACTAATAAAACATTCTTTTATTATTTCAGTGCAGGAATATTCCAGTCATGCAATTAGAGATGCAGAAAACTGTAAATAAAACAAACCTAAACTTTGTGTTTGATCCCTATAGTAATCAAACTGTCAGAGTCAGTTAGAACAAATGACATCTTCTGCAGGTGCTACAAGCATTAATGTTTGTACAGGTGCCTGTATGTACGTATATATGTGTGCATTGAACTTTTTTGAGACTGTACTGTATATGCACCCATGGTATATGTGTGAATGTTGGTGTGTCTGTTTGTGTGTGTATAACACAGCCCTTGACAGCCACTGGGGCGGCGGTGGTGATGCGGCCGGTGTGTTTGCCTTGGCAGCAAGTCAGCATTCCACATTCCTCTGTGATATTCAGTACTGTGACCTCAAGAAACCCGTGCAGCAGAGAGGCTCTCTTTTCCTTTTACGTTCCTCCTCCCTCTGCAGACTCTTTCGCTCCCCTGCCGCCGCCCAAATTCTCTCAGTTTCACTCTCTTCCTCCCTCCATATGCTTCGTATCTAAACTTGGGAACTCATCTGTCACATGATGTGTCCCCCCAGCACAAACCTCAGTTTGTTTTTGCTCTCCTAAAAGCTCTCCTACTCTTTGTTTTCCCTGACAGAGGTAAATTTCTCAGTGCTGCAAGTCTAACCATAAATCTCGCTGCTGTCATGAAGAGCTCTCAACACTGTCGCATTCACTCAATCTATCACTGAGATGCATATTTTTCTTTATTAGGAGCTTCTTCTGAATCTTTGCAGAACAAACAAGAGAAATCTCTCCTCATTTATTCCACATCAAGACTTGAATTAATGAACATGGGTGTACAATAAATCTACGTATTGGATGAATATTAGTTTATGACTGTCCTTCGAGCCTCCGACTTTCTGTGTAACTTGATCTGTGTCAACACACTCCTCCCACTTTGCTTTAAGGCCACACCCACATGCCCAGAGAGCCGCTTCACCTGAGATGACCCGACGCCTGAGGCAAGGCGGTTCCTCCTCTCTCCCTGTATGCCTCCTTCCTTCCTCCCCCCTTTTAGCTTGGGCTGTAAACGCCTTCACATGCTTAAAACACATGGCTCCTACACCTGACACCAGATGTCAGAAGGCTGAGACAGAACGAGGGAGGCATATCAACATCAATTATTTAAATTAATGCATCACAAACATCATTTTCTATATGTTTTGAAGCATTTAATTATTACAAGCTCATGACAAAGTCAAATAATTTTAAAGCTATGTTTTTAAATGATTTCAAAAACAAGAAAATACAAAATATTCTAAAGATAATGACCAAAAGCAACTCGGTAAAGCAAATTAAAAATCTTAATGAAAAGAAAAATAAACCAAAAAGGAGGAAGCTAAAACTTAATCCAATTACCAATAACCTCTCTAACCCCGACTAGAACTTTATCCTGCCTATCCACTGGGTGCAGTTTGAGCTCTGTGTGGCTGACCTACATAAAGCAGAGAGGAGCAGGGGTGAAGTAAGGTAAAGGCCCAGGGTGGAGCAGCAGACGCCCCTCTTATCTCACTGTCACTCTGACACTTTCCTCTATCTCTAGTGTGCCTTTATATGCCCCGCCCCTGACTGTTGGCAACAGCCTCCTGTAAACTTGTAAATGGGCGAAGCTGTTAAAACAAACACATGGAGAAGGACAAAAGGAGAGCAAGAGCCAAAAGAAAAAAAAAGATTTACATAAAATAACAGCTGTAATTAAGGCTGTTAAACTTTTAAAAAGCTTTAAGGCTACAGTCACTGCATCCATCTAAAACAACAAACAGATTAAACTAAATCAGCTGGTAAAACCTGTAACGGTAAACATCCCTGTGTGTTCATTTGCATTCTAATCTGGGTTCAAGACAATCAAATATTTACAGAAAAGTTATTCTGGAAATTTTAGAAGACGAAGATTCACATGTCCGTGTGTGTGTGTGTGTGCGTGGGTATGGGTGCACAGAGTACGTGTGTTTGCAGAACTATGAGTGAGCGTATGCGCGTGTTTCGGATTAAGAGCTTCACCCCTGGACCTCGAAATTAGATAGGGGATTAGAGGGACACATCCGCCACCTGGCAATTTAAGCCCCGCAATTACAACAACAACTTTTAATCAACGACAGCCACACATGTGTCGCATACAGTCAGAACTCAGCAACTCATCCGTCTTCCTGCACACGCTGCCCTCGCTTGCTCTCTCCCTCTCTCCCAGGTTGACCAAACTATAACATGATCATCTCTATATGTGCTGTTAGCAGACTGAGCCTGACCCACTGCATTAATAAGGATCAGTCCAGATTGGGACTTGTTAGCACTGTGCACCAGGCAAGCATTTGGCATCCTCACAGACTTTTACTTGGCACAAGACGAGGAGGAAGGATGTGAAGCAGTTGTTGCTAGACAAGGAGGTAGCTTCCCATTATCACCTACGCAAGGCGTTTATCATCCAAAGAGTAAGGTGATATTCAGTCTTGCTCGCCTGTAAAAGTTGCAGAATTGGTAGGAATTCAGTTTTTTGTTAGAAACGTTAAACATCCTTTAAAAAGGTTGGGTGTTTGCCGGCCACCAGAGCTTCAATGTGACTCACTCGGCCGCCTTAAGTAGTTCAAACAACTGGCGAACATTCAGCTGGAAACTGCGCTCGTGTTTTAACAGTAACATGTTCACAATTAGGTTTTATTCATAAGAAAACACCCACAGAGTTCTGAGAAATATATAGGTTGACTAATAAAATGTGAAGGAATTCCACTTGTGTAAAATAGATGCAGAAAGTTTCTAACGTGCAACACCAGAATGCTGTTGTTTTAGCAAAATGACAAGAAAGGAAAACACTGGGACAAAACCAAATGATTGACAATTTAGCCTAATTTATAGCAGTGACCAAAGCACGGTGGGCTACGAACCAAGCTAAACACAAACAGCAGCCAGACTCCATGAATGGAAACGAAATCATGTTCAGTTTCATGTTCGCTTCCCGTTAAACGTGTACAAAAGTCCTTCTGTGTTCAGAACCACAACATGAGTGGAAATCAGGAGGAAGAAAATACTCCAGGTTTCACTTCCAATGCACAAATATAGCTTGATGTACGGTAATTACACTTTGTTAACCTCATTTAACGTAATTAAGGCTTCTTGATGTGTGTAAATACCTTAAAGCTTATAGAGGGTATACTTCTGAGTTACTAAATATTATATTTCGAAACTGTGTCCAGAAATTAGAATAACAAGTCTGAATTAAAATGAACCTGCGTGTTTACAAACAGAAGGATCAGAATAAATACATATTTTAAAAGTGTCTCAATAAGATGAGCTAATTTTAGTTTTCCTTTGTTTTTTCATCTGCTGCTGGAGGAAGAAAAAAATGTCTACCAAAAAATCTGTCAAAAATTAAATAAACAAATAAATAAATGTGGTAAGATTTCTTTAAAATGTGTAATTTATAAACTGGGAAATCACATTATTCTCTTAATTCATGATTCTTTTATAAACTGATAGATTTGCAAAAAAAAAAAGGAAGCCATTTCAGAATGGAAGTTAAAGGTAAGTTTAAACATTATCTATATTTTTGCTGCAAGACAATAAATTCAAAGTCATATTCAGAGTAAACAAGAGTTAAAACCAAATTCCTACTTTGCTCAGTTCCTTTTAAAAAAGAAGTTAAAAAGTTGTATGTATAAGTTGCACAATTGCTTTCATGATTTGTCATTATTTGATTTAAAAAAATAGTTAGAATGCAGGTAATTTTGCAAATAAAAATAATGTAATTTTTTAAGTGCAAAGTAAAAAAATGCCAAACAAAAATTCTTTTTTTTTGGAAAAACATGAAAACGAAATGTATCTTTAAAAAAACAAAAAAAGCATTTGTTGCGTGCCAAATCTTTGCAATTTTTTGTGAAGACTTTTAGAACAGACACTTGTCTTTAAACCATTAAAGGCCACCTTAACTCATCACTACTCCTTTGAAAAAGGCAGACAGCAGTGAAAAAAAAAGTTGTAAATAAACAAGATGAGAGAATGGGACAGCAAACAATAAGGTTGGGAAAAAAAAACTAAGGTTAACAGAATCAGCTAAAACAGAGAATCTGAGACAGAGATGGAAACAGGGAGACAAAGAGAGCAGGACAGAGGACGGTAATTGCAGGAAAGGGGGCTCATTAGCCTGTCACTATTCTCAATCTAACCCCCAATTTCAGGTCAGAGGGAGCAAAGAGACAAGAAATAAAGAAACGAGAGCAATTTATTGCATCTAAAGCCCAGACAGTCCTAAATGATGTACTTTTCTCCCCCTGTTAAATGCTCTATTTCTGGCCTCTTAGCATTTCCTGGCAGCATCAAGTGTGCACACTGGTGCACATGGATCACACACACCTTAAACACCTCGCATGACAAATCCACTGTGCCTCTGCCATTTTCTGAACTATTTAAAAGGTTGGGGGGGGGGAGAAATGCTGAATGTGTCCTCACAGAGAGAAAAAAAATAGATGGAAAAAAGTTGTTAAAATGTAAGAAACTGAACTATCAGAGAAACCAAATACCTGGCTGTGAGTGTGACCTAACTGTCTTTCAACTATAATAAACATATTTTTAATGGAAACCCAGGTGTAACTGAATACTGGGATTTTCATCAAGTGCAGACCGACTGATACAATAATTGGCCCATTACCCATTTGGGATACTGATTCATACCTTAAGAAAGCGGGACAATGAGATTTCCATTCCTTCCCTGAAGAGTCAATCCGTTTCCCTACTCGCCCTGTGAGCAGTTAAGATCTGCAATTTATTACACAGAAGGCCATTTTGGGGTCCAAGTCTGACTGCAGAATCACTGTTGAGCTAGAGAATAAGTGAAGCACTGTATTTTACTGAGAACAAAAAGTCAAAAACTTCCAAATAAATCTAGTAAGCATTCCTTCTGGCTTGTGATGGTTCAGTGAATTTAGCTTTTAAATATAAAGAAGGATGCACAAATAAAATCTGTTTCCCTTCTCTAGTGTGGCTTTTTAAAAGAAAATAACTGAATTGACTCCATGCTCAGCTTTCTAAAAAGTAGATATTTCAGTAGATAGCTGGAGAAAGCTGGGTGTGACATGGATCCATATTGTATGAGCCTACTCATGGACTACAAAGGCCCTTTGTATGTGGATGTGAGGACACGTACCAGGTGCCAAGTCCACGCAATGCTAATTTTTCTCGGTATTAGGATAAAGCGCAAAAAAAAAAACCAACCACAAACATCCTCAATTAGACAATCTAGATCACACTAACATTATCTCTACATTGAGCACGAGGAGTATCTTGTTTGGAATTAAATGGTAAAGCAGGTGACCATATGTTACACAGATATCACAAAATGATCACGCATTTTAGCAATAACTACACAAAACAGTGCAAAGGCTTAATTCAATGTGGTATTTTGTTCAGCGATGGTTTTCAAAATCCTTCAATGGTCCTCCCTCCACAAACACACAGTTCTTTAAGTGTTACACACATTTTGGTAAAACACACAAAGCAGAAATATTTACAAAGCTGAAATTTTTACCCATCACAGAAGAAAGACTGTGAGTTGAAAAACATATACACTCATATATAATAGATTGAAAACGCAGCTCTGTGCTGCCTTTTTCCCCTCTCATTCTCTCATCTCCCTCTCCAGCTTTCTTTCATGTAGGAGGCAGCACTGGGCACCCAGCCATGCTACATCAATATGCGCGCCGGTGAAAACACTTCCCCCTGCTTAGCCTGTGTTGCATCGATGAGGCTTGAAGTTGTGGAAGCTCTGAGCGACTGTCACCAGATACGGCAGGTTGCGTTAGCTAGTATTTATTTAACGGACAACAGCGAGCTAGCACTCCCGCTGCAGAAGGCCAGAACCAGGCTGGACTTGTCGAAGCAACCTGCCACGGTGACACTGTCGCAGACAACACCAGCCAGTGCCACCCTGGAGGCTCCTTGGATCGTACCCAAACAAGGTTCCCTGGGAGCCCGGGTTGCCATGGCGGCAGCCGAATTTGGGCCCAATAAATGTGAGGCGAAGAGGCGGTGGACAGGGGAGGGGGTTTGGCATAGCAAAGGACGGAGAAAGAAGAAAAGGGGGTTCTGAGTAATTTGGAACCCTAGTTACCAAATTCAGAAGACCACTGTTTAATAATATTATGATGTTAAAAATTACATCACAACAAAGCTAAAAGAAAAATCAGAAAACCATTCAGAAAATGTGAGCTGGATGCTGTTACATAAAAAGCTTCAAAGAGTCTCTGATGACACCAATGACAAGTTGAATGTATTATGTGTCGTCTGCTGCTTGAAAGTTGTAATGGAAAAGTATGAAGCTCAGCTGTCAGATCAGGTGAGTTATAGACAGACAGATGCACTTCTCATATTTTACTTTACAAGGTCACTGCTATTAACAAGATTAACTTATGACAAATTAAAAGAAATAAAAGCAGTTAACCTACGCTGGTTTCTGTGCATTGCTCTTCAAATCTGAATTCACTTTGAAGATCTGAACTCTGATCTATGCCTTTAATCACCCATCTCCTTTTAATTAAAAAAGTTTTCAGGACAGAAATGCACCATGGGACTTTCTCTAGCACTTAGTTTGCACCTCACTGTTAGCTGATGGGGTGATGAGGTGAATGGTGAACAGCTGAGGCACAGAATGATGGTCTGGCCGATTCACCAAGGTGTCCCTAAGATCCCAAAACTCCAAACTTACTCTTCAGCTAAATTAAAAAAGGAAGAAAAAAGAAGCTTGGCTCATAATACTGTAAATCATGCAACGTAGAGCATAACACTTGGTCTGGAAATGTATAATGAGGAGTCACACATATGCACTCTCTCTCACGTGCACAGAAGTGTTGCCAAAAAGGACAACACCCCCTGCGCTGCGTTGTACTAGACACATAAACATATACTGTCACAAGCTTCATCCACAGTTCTAACCCACAAAACACCCTCCATCACCAAATCTGATAAGAACAAAACTCATTATAGTTGTGTTTGGGCCCAGATGTTTTTATGTGCACTTGTCAGCACAAGATTCTGGAGGGAATAGTTGAATTATAATGTAAAGGATCAGTACAGATTAAATGAGGAAACTGTTGGTTGCTAATTATGAACTCATCCCCAAGGGAGATTCACAACCGTTTCGAAACATGGTTCTCCATTTCCTCGTGTGAGTCGCAGGGCCTCATTCTCGCATCTCTGGAATTTTTAACAACAATTTGCAAGACAAATATTCTCAGTCTTATCTCAAGCATCTAAAACCCAACTCAAATCATTCTCAATTCAATTTTTGAGTCAGAAATAAAGAGAGACTTAAGACAACCTTGGGAGGGCTTATCAAAATTGGGGTAAGCAAATCGAGACAAAATTGAGACTTTGTGACTAAATTGGGGTGACCATGGCCTTCATGTGGGCGGCCCTGGGTCCAATCCCTGGCCATGTGTCCCTTGAGATTCTTAATCTCAATGGGATATTACATGACTAAATAAGCATTGCAAGACCGTCCCAATTTCTCTCTTTTACTTCAAATGCCCAACATGACCTGGCCACATCTAAAATGTCTTGCATGCATCATATATATAGCAAGTGATTCCAATTAGATACGTGCATAATTTCTTGCTATTTTGTGTCTCCAATTAGTTGCAACCCAGCGACCGTTACCAGAAGCATAAAAGCTGTAATATTAGTTCTTTTGTCTCCAGTTTCATTCTCTGCTGTGCTACCTAACACCTGGCTCTTAATCTTTTATTCAGGCTTGTTTACCTTCAATTGAGTTGTACTTGCGCTCTTTTAAATACGACATCCCAGTAATGATGCCTAAAGAGTCAGCTCAACAAGCTGTAGTTGAAGAAACTGCACACCCATTTTATTTTCCATATTTCCTGAGAACTCTGAATATTTGTGACCCATTCAGATGAATACCCAGTCTGTCCCCCCTATCTTGCCGAGTCTGCATCCTCCTCCCACCTGCTCTGCGCCCCTTTAAACTCAAATAAACACGAAGCAATACACACACATACACGCTCACGCCATCCCACTCCAAACTCATCCTGTTATCTAAACAAGCACCATCCTCTCGTCAGCGTCAGCGGGTTTCTCTTCTGTCTCCTCAGAGAAAAGAGAGACTGTCCTGTTCACAGATGAATGGAGTCTTTTGATGAAGCGCGGAGCCTTGTTTACTGCCACTCCATTTATTTACCGGCCTGTTTTTCAAGTCGACATTGACGGATACTTTAAGCCCCCCCTTCCCTTCCTCATCTAAACCTCTACTTAGCGGCACTTCTTATACACTACATATTTATACAAAAATACACACTATCCCCACTCTCAGTCCCATGATGCTCCTTTCCCCGTTTCATCCAGCTTCCTTTTTTTTCGTCTAGTGTCCTCGATCTGCGTCCAAACTGATTTGAAGCTTACTTGCATGCCAAATTTCATTCTCTGCATTCTGTTGTGCTTCTCAGCAAACTCACTTATTCACCCCCCCCCACACACACACACACACACACACACACACACACACACACACACACACACACACACACACACACACACACACACACACACACAAAC
>SSNR01000310.1:614307-656999 GCA_006937965.1 Callopanchax toddi | reverse complement strand
ACACACACACACACACACACACACACACACACACACACACACACACACTCACACTCACACAATCACACACTCACACCCCACCTCACTCTCCTACTTTTTGTTCTTCTCTAGCTCATGGTGTAACCAACACCAAATGACGCCTTCATTAAGCAACGAGGAAGAGGAGCATGATGAGAAAAACCGACGCGGGCAGATTGATGATGTGAAATGTTTTAAACAGGAAAAAAAAATAAGTAGCTAAGTTAGCGGTTAAATTAAATGGTCTGAAAATCTCATAAAGTGAAAGCAATCAAGTTAAGACAATAACAAAAGACAGGCTGAAGAGCAATCAAGCCTCAAAGCTCAGACGCTAGTCAAAGTATTTCACGACTAAAGAAGAAAACACTGCATTATTTCATTTTATCTTTTAGTGGCAGAGCACCTGTCTTTTGAAAGAAACATTATCACAAAATAGCTAGTGGCAACATTTTTTTTTTCTTATAAATGAAACAAAATTCTAGACTTAAAACCCCTTAAAGTGAAGGTCCATGGCCTCTGACAGTCTAGTTTTACAAATAATCAAATAGTCCTATTATGTCCTAAAATGTTAGTTATTATAAAATGTTCTATAGCTGAAATTAAAAGTCCAGGGTGCTAATGAGGCTAGGGGAGGGAATTCATTTGAACCCTAAAGAGAAATTAAAAAAAGAAAACTGGGGGAACAGAAAAAGGAAAGAAAAGAAACAAGAAGAAAGCGAGGATCAGAGGGAGGAGGTTGGCAGGGACTGTGTATGAAAATTTGGCGCCTTCCATAGAGAGAGATAGCATCGTGCCAAAAACGACCGACCGCCGACACAACTCCTCTCACTTTCAACATCAGACTCCTTCTCTGTGTTAAATGCGCCTACATAATAATTTCACTATTCTTTCACCAGCATGTGCAAAATAAAGTAGGTTATTTTTAATCCCTTTTTCTAAATCAGTGTGAAGCCAACTTAAAAAAATTAAATAAAATAAACAAACTCAGCAAAGCCACTTCTAATGAGAAAACCAGTCCTATAAAGATAAATAAAAACAAAAATAAAAGTTTACGCGCTTTCAGCATTAAATGCAGTATTTGGATTTTTATTACAGCATGGCTATGGCTGTAAAGTACTAGATATCACCGTTAGCCTTTGCCAGGGCCTCGCTGTGAGTGCAGTCCGGAGAATAAGCCATCCTCTCCAGCTCTCTCTCTTCTCTGGCTGGCGTACACCCGAGTGACTACAACCTACTGCACTCCTTCTCCTCCTCTCTGTCTCTCTGAGGTCAGAAAACCCTCCGGAGTGGGTATAAGGTTTTGGGGACAGACACATTTCATGCTTGGCGCCACTACAAAAGCCTGAAAAGAGACCCGGCACTGGGAAGACACAGTGTTAATACGGACAAAACCTCCCCCTCACTGCTTCTAACTGTCTCTGTTCTCAATAACCTCTTCTTTCACTTCCTTTAATTCACCCTCAAAACTCAGTTTTTTATTTATTATAAAAATAATCCACTCAGCTAGTAAATAATCCTTTTTTTTAATCACTACATTTTGTTTTGCCTGAATTCATTAAACTTTTTTTTATGCGGAAATAAACAGTTGATATTTAAAATAATTTAAAGTATGTGAAAACACACATCATTTAGACTAAGAAGCAATTCATTTATATGAACACCACCACAAAAAGCTAAATATAAGACTGATTTCCGTGGTACATTTAGTCATATTATCCTGACTGTGCCCACATAGAACAGGTTAACACATTTGTTTGAAATCTGATTCCAACTAAGGCAGCTTCATGAAAATGTAGGTGTTATTCAAAATCAACACCAAATGAAAAAGTCATAAAATAAAATTTGCATTATTAAGTAGGAAAACATGCTAAATTTAATTGGCCAGCTAGATTAAATTTGTCTTTAAGCTTAAATTTCTTTTTTAAAGGTTGACATTTCTACCCGTGTTGGAATAATGGTGCGCTTCACTTGAGGAGAAGTACAAAGGAGCTTAAAGGAAACAATAAAAGAACCAAGAGGTAAAAACTGTCAAATTTGTCTTTTCCACCACAATGATGGCCTCTCAGTATAACTGAGATAATCTATTTACCGCACATCAGGAAGCACGTGGAGGGAGGCTAAAAATGTTCATGGCTTTTATTCTCTCTGAAGTCCAGCGCCACCAAAGAAATGCAAGCTTATAATTATAAAATCACAAAAAAAAAAAAAAGATTTCTAGGGCATACGCTCTGCCTCAAAAAGCATGTAATTTTATTCTGGTCAATTTAATGAGACCAAATATAAAATATTGTCTTCTACTTTCCTTTTTTTCTCTCCTTTTTTGAGCCCGTTTGTCTCATCATGGTCTCATGAGATGACACTATGACCTTACAGTTTTGGATCGATGTCTGAAACAACTCCTACATTAGCATGCATCTGCGTATGAGTGTGTTCAAGGTTTTGAGCAAATGAGAACACAACAAGGCTTTGGCTAGCCCTCTACCAAAAGCTATCCAAATGCACTTTTTTTCTTTTTCTGAGGCCAAGAATAGTGTGAGAAGACTCCCTCTCACTCTCTGTCTCTAATGTGCGGGGGGTTCTCCCTGCATCTTAACCCTTCAGATTTTATACGCAGCTGCCTCTATGTGTCCCTGCAGCCAGACCGAACAGACCTGGCTAAATGAGAGCTATCGTAAACATTCGCCGATGCCAAAAGCTTCTCTGCGTGTGAAGAGCTTTTCTTAGCCGACGTGGGCCCTGTTCCCAGCGCACAATACAAAAGCCTCTGACCTGACAGACTCCCCGAGTGTCAAGATTTCATTTCACCAAAACCTCGCTGCTGAGCGTCAGCCTAGGCTCTGCTCACACACACAAACACTTTCACACGAGGACAGTTCACTCAACAACTGTGGTGTCATGGGAGCCTGAGAAGAGACCAGGAGGTAATTAACAACAGATTACTTTAACCAAAAAAAAAAGTGTGATGAAAAAATGTGGACCTGTGGAACCCATCAGAATATTCTGTCAACTTTTACTAGATCGTAAGTCATTCATCAGGTCACCCTTGGGAAGATTCTTTTATTGTTCCTTCTCCTCCTCTTATTAATTTGAGTTTTTCCTTCCTCTTCGTCCCAGTTTTACCTTACATTGTTCAGACCCCTAAATCCAGAGTGCTGATGAACGCACAGGGTTTTATTTGTGAATCCCTGCAGTGGCCAGCGAGTTGGCCGGAGGCTGGCCGCAGCACCGGGGTTTCTCTGGACTTTCTCACAGCGCCGTCCAAGGCATTACTACTGCAATAGTGAGATGGAGGCGGGATCTGGCACCGGGGAACGTGGAGTGTGGACCGGTCACTGCAGAAATGGCAAGGCGAGCACATTTCACACCTCCCTCAGAGTGACTGCAAATTTCCTGTGCTGCACTTTTGATTGGAAACACATTTGAAACATCTTTTCATGATCACACTTACAGCGTACAAAGAAAAGAAGAAAAAAAAGCTATATGAATAAGGTCCAAACTATGAGTAAGAGCAGTGAGCTAACTTTGGACATGACAAATGCTTTTATTTTTTATTTATCTTTTATTTTTCCAACCCTGAATAAATCAGAAATGTGCTGAGTTTAATCTAAAACAGTGCAAAGATTATAAATCAAATAGTCTACTGAACACTTTGAGAAGCAGCCAAATAAGTTCTCCTCAGATGGGGTAGAAGTGGAGCCACCTATGCAGTAGTCAGAATTATTTCTAAGCCATCTCTGTGAAGTAAGCCAGAGCTACTCGCTGCCTTTATGAGCCATCGATGGGACCCTGTTAGTACGTGGTGCTCAGGCAGATCCTTGAAGCCAAGAGATCATTATCATTTTTTATAATTTACTTTCACTTCCAAAACACTAAAGATAAACAGTACCTAACCACAGTCACTTGTCACCTGTTCTTTATTCTTTGCCAACACTTCAGCGGCAATATACAAAGTGTAGTTATGTTGTTTTTTCTTTTTATCTAAAAAGCTTTTAAAAAAGAGAGAAGGCTGTCTACAGTGGTATTGTGGTTAATTCTGTAACGGCTGCGGTGTGTTATGCTCTGTAACAGAGAGGATCTCAAAGGCTGGCTGGCTGCAGAACAGTCTGAGAAAGCCTGACGGCAAGCCCAGAGATTCCCCGTGGCAGCTTTTGCCACTCTGTCATAAACAAAACACAAGACGTCTTTCTCTTCTTCCCACACCAACGGAGCTGTGGTGCTGCCAAACAGAACAATCACTATTGTAGCCTCTTCTCCTTTCCAATATGCTCTCTCTGCCACACTCTCTCTCTGTGTCTCCTACAATATAAACAAAAGAGATCAGCGGAGGCTTTACCTCTGTGAGAGCAACAATGAGGGCCATGTTTAAGGAGACAAAACAAAAGTGTGTACGGGATCAAAGAGGAGCCAGGAAGACAGAGAAGCTAAAGACTGACAAAATACAAACCAAACAAAACAAATAATGAACACATCTCGTCATTTGCTCCACTAAAGAGGCGGGGAAAAAATTCACAACTGTACATCACCAAAACTCTGCATGACAGATGAATACACACCATCATACGTCCTCACTCCCAAATTTACAAGTTGAACGTAAATGAGAACCAAGAGTGGAAAGAGTACCGTGGAACAATTACAGATACCGGTTACTTTATCGCTGTCTTAATCACATTCTCTGTCCGTCAGTCAGTCAAAGCATGACTAACGCTAAGCATCGGCTCTTTGGAGGAAGATAAAATACAGCAACATGCTGTGTTAGCCAAATAAGATAAGGAACAGCAAACAGTGAGCTGACATTATGAATGGCCAGCACACTGTGCAGCACGTGTTTTACTGTACTGCTGTAAACCAAAGGACTGTGGAAGAGAAGCAAACCAAAAACCAAACAACGGACAACAACAATGGAGGAAAATTTGTCATAATACATTTATAATCTGTGTGTCTATGCACCACATGACTAAAAATTTAATATTTCTGTATTTGTTCAACTCACATGGATATCTTATTTATAATCTAATATAAGCGGAGAGCAATAATCAGTTACACTTGCAAGAAAACTTTCCTGTTAAAACACTAAATATTTACTGCAGATTACTTTAAGTTCAACAGAGAAAACCAATTACTTTCTGATTTGTCTAGCTAATTTTTAAAATTAAGTACAGCTAAAAAAACTTTCTTTTAAATCATTTAAATATTTCCTTAAGACTAGCACAACCATTCTCCTCCCAAGCATAAGGTGACTCGAGATATTAACCATATTATATAATTTACAGATGAAACAAATACAATCATTCGCCTAAATTTACTATTATAATTTAGAAAATATTGATGCTTTTTACAGGGCTAAATGTTAAAGTTTCCGCTCAGTCTCAGAACTTAATTCTATCTGTGAAATAAAATAAAATCTAATATATTTGGAAAGCAGTTTATAAAAAACAAATTACCATTAAAACAATGAGACAGACTGCATGCTACCTATCGTTTATTGCCATCAAAGAAAGACTAACAAAGCAGAGCTGAAGCTGCTGCCAGGGTTTGGCTCGGGTTGTGTGAGGTGTCTGGCCTGGACTGAGATTCCATGTGTGTGTGTGTGTGTTACAGAAATACAGAGAGCCGGCTGTGATAGCATTTGGCTACACGTTATTGGCTAACGTAAGAGTAAGTCGGTGTATTTAGGCAGCGACGGCGGTATGCTGCATATATATGTACATGCTGTTTGAGTCACTGTTTGAAATTTCCAGAAAATTCCAGCTGAGATAATATTAGGTCATAAGCTTGTTTGAACACCCAGACAGCAAATGGTGATGTAGTGTGTATTTGAAGGATTTGGCTGTGAAACGTATTTTGTGAGAGTGTGTGTGGCTGCTGTGACTGTGTTTTTTGCAGTGTGGAGGAAGAGAAAAAAAAAAGAAAGAAAAACATAGCCAGTGTTTTGGCTGTGTGTGTAGAGTACGCTCGCAGTGATGTTTGGCTGGTGTGAGTGTGTGTATCCACGGCGGTGGCTGAAATACAACAATGTTTGGCCGTATCGAACTGTATCTGTGATAGTGCCTTGGACGAAATGTGCGCACTGTGTGGGTGTGTGTAGACAATTGCGACTAAAACCGTGCTTGGCTGTAAAAGTGCACTCACAGAGATGTCAGATTTTTTTTTTCTCTTTAAAAGCAACACACGAAAAACACAAAAGAGAAATTCAGAATCCTTATTTAGCTGTGTTTACATGGGTGTGAACGTGGCCGTCTTTAAGCTTTGCCGGTTTGTGTGCGAGCATGTGTTTGGCAGCCAGGTCCGATGTGGTGTTAGCGTTCAGGCAGACAGCGAGGGCAGCAGCAGCCTGTGGCCTGAGACCAGGAGACTCACGGCTCCGCTTCTCTTTCACACACACACAAAAACACACTCTGGGCTTTGGCCAAGTTACAATACCTCACTACAATCACCTTATCGTGGTAGCTACACTTCAAACAATATTATAAACAGTGACTCCCCTTTCTGAAACATGCAACACAAAAACACAGAATTTCAGAGCCATGATCGACTTACAAACTCGCCCTCACACACACACACACACACACACACACACATGCGGGCACACAAAAACATGCAAATTATTTTCTATAAATAAATTAAAGACAGTAACATCCAGACACTCCCTTGAAAACAAATAGACACATACACAAGAGCAAGCTAGATGTGTGCTATTGATACACATCCCCAAAATTTTTTTTGAGGGTTAACGTCAACAACAACACACACAAAAACATAAAATAATACTTTTTTTTTTTAAAGCAAAAAACCTCTGACAAAAGAAACAGGATATTTTGTTTATATGAATGAAATTATTTAATTTTGTTGGACTAAGAAAATATTGTTAAAATTTGTTAAAAAAAATTTTTTTAATTCAAGATTTGCACATCATTTTAAAACATAATTTAAAACCTAATATTTTTTTATGTTGTTTAATTATTATTTTTAAATTGCCGCTGTATACATCTGCCACACAAGCGAGGGTTAAAATGTGTGTCTGTGCTTCGTTGTATGTGTGTGTTATGTTCCTGTACACCTAAACATACATGGACGTGTCCTGTATGTGACGTGTTTTTTGTGTGTCTGTGCTGCAACATACCTGGTGAGTGGACGAAGTAGGCCAGGTAAAGGTCCAGCTCCTTGACAGACACTCCGATGTGGTGTGGCTGGACGCACAGACCAGGGTTGGTGCACTGTGGAGACTTGACCAGCCGCTCTCCGTCCGTGCTCTCTAGGGGGCTGCCTTTGAACAGGATGACCATCACCAGGTCCAGTCGCCACACCTTGTCGGCCTGCCGCAGGCAGTCGATGCGGCGGATCTTGCCCTTCTGGTCAGGGTTGGACAGCACGCAGCAGGGGGGCTTTTTGCCTGTAATGGTGAGCACAAAGTCCTCACGGAACTCAGGCCGGATGTCCTTGCGGAGCTTGGCCAGCAGGCGCGAGGCCCACTTCTGCTTAATCTCTGGCTTCTCCCCGAGTAACTCATCTTTCACTGCACGCTCTTCCTCCTTGGACATGCGCTTCTCGTGCTTCTTGAAGTATTTGCGCTTGCGGGCCTGCAGGTTGAACCAGGTGTAGGCGAAGGCGCGGACATGGGGCAGAAGGGCCTCGATGAAGGGGTGGAATTCATCCTGGATGAGGGAGGAGGATGGGGGGAGGGTAGAGGAGGAGAGGGAGGAGGGGGGGAAGCAGGAGGAGGCAGAGGAAAGAGAGGGGGAGAATGGGGGAGAGAAGGATGGGGAGAGAGGAAGCGGGGGTGAGGAGGGGAAGAGAGAAGACAGGCAGTTAGCACCGGCACGCAGCATGGAGGAGCGGCGCCTGCTCCGTGTGAGCGGAGGGAAAGAATGAGAGGCGGTAAGAGACTGAGAGAAAGAAAGAGAGATAGAGATGGGGAGAGAGGGAAGGATGCTTTACACTCTCTAACAGGGACACATCACACTGAAGGACACAAATACTGAACAACGCTACACTCACAGACTAAGGTAAGAGACGAAAGGAGATGAGACAGACAAATGAGGTAACTGAGTTTTGCACATATGAGTGAATAAATATGTATATTTAGAAATTTTGCCAGACTTACAAAATAAATTCTGCTAAACCCAAAAAAAATAAAATTGGATTTAAAATTTTTAAAACACATTAACCTGTCAAAATAAAACACTACTATAAACTGAAACATTTAGCATTAAATACCAAATATTGAAACTAAAACACCAAAGAAGCTTTTAAAAAAATCACCCACTGTATCTGCAATAAAATTTTACCAAACAGAAATCATAAAAAAAAACATGTGAATAAAACAAAAATGACACAGTAGTTACCATCTTGCTCTTTCATCATAAATTCACTCCATCGATTGCAAAAAAACCAAAACTTTAAATGCAGAACCAGTTTAATAACTGGATTGTTGAGCGCTGGAGTGCTGCTGTGAATATTACAAAACAAAAGACCAAAAAAAAAAAACAGAAGCTTAAGAATTGTCCAATAAAAGCAGCAGGAGGGACAAAATCTGAGAAAGAGGAGACAGGCCAAAAATGCACAGTGCAATACCAGCACAGGAACACAGGAGGTACTGGAGCAGGAGCAGCCCAAAGAGGTGCTGTTCAAGAGCACAACAGAAGGAGAGTGGAGAGAAGTTTTGCAATCTCTTTAACTAAACAAATTAAAATAACTAAATAAAACCAATGTGGCTGAAAAATGTTGTTGTTTTTTTGTCAAAAATCAAAACAAGCTTCTTTGTTTGCAAAAAATCTGTAGAAAAAAGTCATCTTCATGAAGAGCATACACAAAAAAACTGGTTGGCAAAGCAGCATGTGCTATTGGTTCAATCTGCATAGGAGTCACAGAAAGGGAGAGCTGGACAAGGAGGGGGGAGCGGACGGAGGAGAAGAAGAAGAAGAAGAAGAAGAAGGAAAAAAAACACAGAGGACCAAATAAATGTTGGAAGACTGTGCACGACCACTGGCAAACCCGAGTGCAGCTTCTTTTTTCTTTCCCCCTCTTTCTCTCCAACTCTGGCTCTCTCTGTCTCTCTCTTCCTCTCCACTTTCTGTCTCTAACCATTGACTGAGTCTGTGCCAACATGCAGAGGGCCCACCTATTTGGCACCGAGTCTCAATCAGCCCAGCCAATACGCACGCTCCCAGCGCTCAAAGGGAGGGAAGAGAGACATGGCACCGGGAGAAACAGAGAGGTGGGGGTGTGGATGGTTAGTGGCTGGTAGCGGAGGGGGGTGGGGGGGTGGACCGTGTGCGGTGCAGGCAGAAGGCACGTCATTAGCCAAACAGACAAGTTCCAATCTAGTGCAAAGGCAAAGTCCAGAGGATATTAATTTTACTTGCATCCAGACAACACCCGCCTTCTAAAGCTAACGCCCCCCCCACCCCCTTACCTTCTTCGTCACCAACATGGTCACAGCTATCCCAACAAACCAGCTCACTCTCCTCACACACACACACACACACACAGATCCCCCTTCCACAGAAACACCCCTCTCTCTCTCCCTCTCTGTGCTCGCGTTACACCACCTTGGCATGGGATGGCATGAGAAAAAAAACACAGACCCAAAATCCCACTAGACCCTGAGACCAGCAGCTGCTCCTGGATTTACCACACAAACAAAGAGAGGAGGGGGGAGAGAGGACACCCCCCCCCCACACACACACACACACACATACACCCCCAAACAAAAAATACCATCCAAAAACATGCTCTCTTGTTTCAAAATGCACTCTTACGTCCAAACTGGCCCCTTCTCCTCCTCTTCTCTCCATTTTTTGTTGTCACTCCACTTTAATAGCCCCCAACAGTTCAGACACAGAAACATATTAAAAGTTTCTGTTACCAAATTAGGAATTGATCCCAGACCGCCGAAAATGCTGTGGTGGGCAGCGTAATGCAAGCAGCCTGTGTGTGTTATACTTTCTAGTCCTGCGAGTAAATACTGAGGCGATCTCATCCCTCTCAATAACAACAACTTGTTTTTTATTCGAATATGATGGTTTCTGTTCATTTGACAAGTAAGTTTCCTCCTGACTATTTTTTTTCTAATACTGCAACATTAACTTTAGGACTAAAAATCATCACAAATCTGGGCCTATCTTGGCTTTAATAGCAGATCCATGCAATTTCAGAAACACAAAATCACTTTGAGAAAAAAGTTGGCACAAATGTTCTCACCAAATGACAACAACATGACTTGATTATGTAAAAAAAAAAAAAAAAATCTCTGTATCTCTAAAACAAGTCGGCAAAGCTCCCCTAATTAGAAGTGCGTTTCAACATCAGTCTCCAAAATTACAAAAAAATGAAACACATTTGCAGAATTGCTCTGTCCAAATTACATGAATTAGTCCATGAGGCTCACAGGAATTACAGAGATATTGACAAAACTGGAATGTCGACAGTGGGCAGCCATAAAAAGCTAACTTGTCATGTGGCAAAGTTGAGGGCACAGCCATGTGATTGTGGCTGAAGCCACCTGCTGTGCAACGGGACAAGTTGTCTGTGTGAACGCCCTACAAAGGCTAGAGTCCTCTGGTTGGCTCCCAGACCATCAGATTCAGTGTGGCCTGCCCCTTCTGTCAGTGTCTGACAGAGGAGCTTCAGCCCGAATGACTGGCTGGTCCACTGACAGGCTGGCAGGCTGGCTGTAAGGTTGGCTGAGAAGCTGTATGGCTGGCTGGGTGAATGACTAGTTGGCAAGTCAGGCAGGTAGCTAGCTGGCTATTTGAATGTCTGGCTTGCTGGCTGGTCACTGCTATTGGACCAGGCCGAACCGGGCCTGGTGCCGCTTGTTCACTCTAACATACGCCTGTCTCACACAGCCGAGTCGAACATGTGAAAATGTGGGAATAAGAGAAGATAAGCAGAGGCAAGAAACTGATGCAAAATGAACACGAAGAGGTGGAATTTAAAAGGACGTGTGTGATTTGTTCTGGTGTCGTAGAATAATGAATGAGGCATGTCTGCTAGTTATTTGAAGTGACAGAGGAGATTTAGACTAGCCGCAGACAAAGAAGAATAAAAAGTGACAAGTGCTGCATTCACTTCCTGAAATATGACCAGTAGCGGCAGGTCAATCCACAAAATTACAATCTGAGTAATCATAAACTCTCTTTTGTCTATTCAGACTAGTTACTCTTTTATTTTTTTCAATTCTGGCCATGCCACAATTTTTTAAAGGCTTTTATAAATTCTTTACAAAAGCATTACAATAAAAGGGGCACTTGAAATTATTACTAGGCTACAAGATAATCCATGCAATTAAGCAAATTAAAGCAAAAAAATAAAAACAAAAAGCCGTATTATAATCATAAACTGGGCAGAATGCAAACAGCTCAGTGCACAATTTGCAGTGAAAGCAATTTTTTATGATTTTGGCAAAGAAAGGAGTCTGTGCGGCACCCTGCTAATAACGCGCCCTTTTTGTTGGCATTTTTAAACCCACATTTCTTTCAGCTCATTAGTGAAGGTTGCTCCTGTTTGCTGAAAGATGCTCATAACAGGAAAAAAGGGGGTTTATTTTTCAGGCCTCAGCCACTGGATTCTGCAAGTTATCAGCTCTGTGGTAATTTAAGTCAGAGTTCATCTTATCTCTGCTTGCCATGCTGTCTTTCAGAAAGTGATGACCTTTGTTTGCCAGGCTGGGTAAACCAATCTCCATTCATGGCACAGTACAGCTCACACACAGGGAGAAAATAGAAAGACTCTTTTTAAGTTCAATGTGAACTTTTAAGAAGCAAAAACTACAGCAAAAAATATATTCTAGGTTTTAATGGAATTTGTTTTTTTAAGGGGAAGGGAGGACAAACAAATCCATACATCCTATTGTGAAGACTTGTGAATAGAATTCAATTAGACAAAAGTGGCTGAGTAGTAACAAAGAAGTAAAAGACCTAAAATGAAATTTAAATGGCCTTAAGGTCGTTTTCAAACACAGAACAGACACTATTTGCCAAATAACTCCCTGGATTTTCGCCACCACTTTTAACCACAATTATCTTAACCAACCAGCCAAATTGTGTAAAGGAGCTCGACGAAAGAAGAGAATAAAGCACACCTAAACTCCGCGGCCTACAGGCAAAAACGTCTGCGCCTTATATTTATTCAGTCCTGTAACAAATTACAAGTCCTACTATTCTTGTAATAACAATTTATAAAAATTGTATTTTACCTGTTTCACCGTGTTCATCAGAATAAGTGCCTTTCTTCGGAGTGTTTGTAAAAAAAAAAAAAACGCCATTTAGTCTTCAAAATTAAATATAAGTTTTGTAGTGGGCTTCACTTTACAGGAAAACTGTTCGAATGTAATGTTTCTCACTCAGCGGACGATGAACTTGAGGTTTTTAAGACGTCTTATCGGGTCGGGTGTTGTGTCGAAAAAAAGCACCCCCGTCGTGAAAAGCTCCCCGCTAACGGTCCTCCTTCAACACAGAGGGTTAAAGTGAGCGCCGAACCAAGGCTGAGTGGACAAAAAAGACAACAAAATCCAAATAATGTTCCTCTAGTTAGTCTGGTCTTGTTAAGAGGTTCAAACCTTGTAAAATGTAACCGAACGAAGGCTCTGACATATTTTTAATGTACAAAAAGTAACCTGGGCATTTTGCACACGGCCATAAACGACGTGTGCAAGATACCTGAAGCAGCATTTAGTTTTATATTAACAATAACAAGGATTTACTTTTATTTAGTATCTGTTAAATCAAGGTTCTGTTTTTTAATTTAAATTTTTTTTTAATTTTGTTTTTAAAAAGATTTTTATTTTTTTTACAAAAAGGGAAATAAATCAGGAAATGCCACATTCCTAAATAGCCCTATAGATAAGTACATATAAAAATAATTAATTACCGGTATATAATTTTAGTCTAATAGTCTAAATTCTTCAAAATATATATATAAAAAATTTAAAAAATCACAAAGATAAAACTTCTAAACATTGTCATACTAAATTTTGGAACAGTAAAAAAAAATTATTTTATAAATTATATATTGAGATTATTTTAAACACAAAAATTGTATGTTGTAAAAACATTTCACAATATTATAATAATTAATCATAATAATTATTATTATTGTTGTTGTTCAATGTTAACTAATTATGAGCATTTGCCAACATAGCTAAAAAAGACATTATCCTACTAAAAACTATTTTCTTTTATTTAAGCTGGAAGTGCAAAACATGTTTTCCAAACACGTTAGATCAGGACAATAGGGTTTTGTTTTTTCTTGTAAATATATTCATGTGAGATATAAATCTTTGATGAAAAGCTGATTCGGCATGCCGGGACTTGTCACAACTGGAATTTGACTTTGACATCTGCCATGTAAAACTGCATATTGACAATTACTGTGATGATGTAAGAGAAAGAGGTTTTTTCCATGTGTGTGTGTGTGTGTGTGTGTGTGTGTGTGTGTGTGTGTGTGTGTGTGTGTGTGTGTGTGTGTGTGTGTGTGTGTGTGTGTGTGTGTGTGTGTTCCAACCACTAAATATATTTTACAAAAAGTTTTAAAATTAATTCATATTTTTGTATAATTTAAATTCTGACCTTTACACAAAGCTGGATTTTTTTGTATGTTATTTTGTTGAATTAAAAAGAAAACAGATGAGGGGAAAAAGGCTTCTGTGAGAGACGTTTTCATGTTTCTTTTAAAATCTGGAGCGCACTGGAAAAATAGAAGCTGTACACTTAGAGCAGGCCTGACCTGTGGTAATTAAGAAGAGGTGACAGGTGAGTGGTTTGTAGCAGGATATAAAATAATTATAAAGAAATTCCTGTGCGCCTCTATTCCTTTAAAAATCTTTCATATGATATTAAGAAAGTGACATGTGTCTCCTTTTTATTTTCAGTGCATTCAGTCACACACAGACACACTTCTTCAATTTTTTTTTCCATGACATCTCATTGCTTCCAGTTCTTCGGTTTCGATCATCTCTAAACCTTTTCATCCATTCTGAATCCTGGCAGGAAAAAAAAAATCCCCATTTTCTGCTCTTTCTTCCATCGTTACAGATTGATGTTAAAAGTGTGCCCGCGCATCGTTTGTAATTACGCCTGTTTACACACTGAAGCATTACTATGTGTGAAAGTCTGGAAGCCATTTGTGGCATGAGGCTGAGCGGAGAGAGAGGGAGCGAGCGAGAGAGACAGAGACAGAGCGAGAGAGCGTTAAACAGCTCCAAACACACGAGGACTGATGGCAGGCCGGCCGCTTCTGCCATGACTGCAGACGTGGGGAACTCAAATACGCCTTCCCGTTTGTTCGTGCGTGGAGTTTTGCTGTTCCGGCAGCAGATGTAAGCACATCACTGATAAGATCAAGGACTCGCCGTTTCTGGGGCTCTTGACAATTTGTTTAGCCGGGATTGTTTAGAGGTTTACGTGGTTTCACCACAAGCAGTTAATTATAAACAGAACTCCTCGCACAGCGGGCGCCACAAAAATGTATTTTGGGAGCTGTAAAACGTATTCTCTGAATTGTGTCCTTATGGTAGAGCTGGAGAAGATAATATATTTCAAACTAAATGAAGATATTCTGCGATGTGTGGCTCTTGTTAGATGGGACAGTTTAGATTACATATTTACATCGACTATGTGTGTTTACCTAAAAGTGGTTGTAGTTGAGCATTGCTGAGTGGATTACTGAGGAGCAGATGCAGCTTTTTGCTAAAAGAAACACAGGCAGGACATGATGTCACATCTATCATCTCCATCCAAGCCAAAGCGGGCGCTGCACACACCTCCAGTGTTCCAGTCGGCACTTGCCGGCGGTGCTGCCTTGCCACCCTGCCCGGCCTGCAGCTGCAGCTCGGGCTTTGAACCTCACGATTAGCAAATGCAGCAGGATTCAAGCAGATAATGAAACCCGATCTCCTCTCTCCTCCCTTCTCCACCCCTCCGTGCACCGTTCTGGCAATGGCCAAGGCCTGCAGAGTCCTTGCAGAAGAGATGCACTAGTGAGAAGCTTTCTTGCCTCACTCTTTCACTCCCCCTTCATTCTTTTATTCCTCCCTGTTCTGCCAGTCGTAAAGGCGAGGTGCCAACCTCTCCGCCAAAGCCGGGCAGAGTGCCCTCACCCTTTATGCAAATGACTTACCACAGCCCCGACTCACACATTCATTTTGTGCCCTCCCACTATCGGCCACCCCTCATTTCTTTATGTTTTCCTTGTACGTCTTACTGCTCTCCCCTTCTCCTGCACTTCATGTTTTTCACTCACCCCCTCCTCACTCCTACCAATCGCCTGCACTCTTTCAATTTCCACCATCCATCCTCTAGTATCTCCCTCTCTGCTCCCCCTCAACTCCATTTCTCACTGCCTCTCTCTCTCTCTCTCCCACACTGGTTGCCTCACCCGGGATTGTACTCTCATTCCTCGGACGGTGCCAGACAGGCAAGTGCAGAAACTCCCTCTTTCTCTTTCACTCAACACTCACACACACACACATGCTACAGCTCACCCCTGGCACCTCCCTTAAAGTATCTCTTTTATAAATTATACTTCATCCCTACATGTTCGCTACGTTTCTGTAACCATTAAATCAGCAGTAAGCATTTAACACTAAGTGGGTCATTTGAAGGAAGCCATTTGGCACATTTATCTGGTCCTTCCCATGTGACTCTATTCCCTGGTTTTGCATGACTGATCGTTCCCTTCTTGCATGTTTGTGTGCTTCATGAACATTCTTTTCTTTTCACAAATTAAAATTCTGAAAGCGTGGCGTTGACGTGTGCTAGTTTCATCTGCCCTTATCTTTATAGCTAAACTGTTTCGAAGTTTCACATTTGCTTTTCTGAAGTCAAATTCACTCCACCTATTGGCGCCTGAGTGTTGGTGTGGCGGATTGAGAATCAGATTTTTATGATTAAATGTAAAAATTGCTCAGCGTAAGCTGAGCTGTGCTCTGATTGGTTAATATGACCAGCAGATCTAGTCTGAAACATCTACGGCTAAAGTGAAACATGACGACTAGGTGAAATGTTTACATTAAAATCCGGTTTCCACACCAGTGACCCTCCTATCAGAAACACCGGAGCATGCAGATTTAAATCTGCTTATCGTGTGAGCTGGAGACGTTTCAGCTCCAGTTTGGCACAGCGAGGGTTAAATAGTGCCTGCTCCCTGTGGCATGATATGAGCTGGGCCTTTGCCTGTGCACTCTGCCTTGTCTGTTCAGAGTTGCTGGTGTTGGGGGGTCAGAATCGCTCCAAGTGGCTTCCTTTGTGACTCTGAACCCAGTACGGTTAAAAGGTGTCCTTTCCATATGGCCCTCTGGGATCTGGGTCCTAATCTTTGCTATGCTTCACAGAGTTCAGGCTGAAGGAAAAGAGACCTTTTAATTCGGTGGCACGGCTCTGAGCAGGCAGCGCGAGGGTTAAAGGTCGCTCTGCCCATTCTGAGTGGCATTCCCCAGTAAAGCAACCGCCGTGCCAGGCCGCAGTGAGCAAAGGACGCACTCAAACACACGCAAGGCGAGAAAACAAAGAGCCTTCAAAGCCACGAGTGTGTGCGCGCACACAAACAAGAAGTAAATCATTTTGAAAGTTTTATCTTCTAAAACCGCCGTTTTTCTTTTTATACAATTCAATCTTTCACTAAAAGCAGGGGAAGGACAGACAGGCGTCTCCGGCACAACCTCGGTGCAGTTATCTCCTGTGCGACCACGCTCGCTGACTCCCTCGGCCTAAACTACCACCCCGCTCAGACCTCAGGAGCGCCACAGCACCACAGGCAGACAGCCATAAGTACATGTACTCAGAGGGGACAAAATATGGAGGAAACCCACCTCGATAAAAAGGCACCTCAAAAAAAAAAGAAGAAAAGAAAAGACATAAACTGGAGGTTAAAAAGGACAGAACATTTATCCAAGTTTTAAATAAGGTTAGAGCTGTATTTTCTTTTCCAGCTGCACACATGTGTTTGATTTCTGCAGACATTGGATGTATATGAAAAGCAGCAGACTCTGAATTCTTGACTGCAACAGCTGTTATGACGTACATTCTCAAACAAAGGACAAGTACGTGCATTTTACTTTAAAATAACCACCTAATAGTTTGCATGTGCACTTTCAGACAGTATTTTGAATTTGTCCTTTGCAATCGCTGTTATAGCATGTAACAGAGACGCCATTTAAGTGTTTTTCAATTAATTTCACTGTTGTCATGTTTTTTGTTAAAACCTCCTAAACGCAAAAAAGAAACAGATCTTGTCATATTATCTTTTAGGCAAAGACTATTGTTCGTGGTTGATAAACCCTTCAGTAAAAACTGGTCCCAGATGAAAAACGAGTCAGTCTCCTTTTTTTTTTTTCTTTTTAAACACGTGATCATATGAAAAGATAGTATCACAGAGAAGCGAGCCAGCAGGAAAGAGCTGGACTGAAAGCAGCAAGAGCTGCCACGTCAGACACTGCCGAGGCTTCTTGGCTGTCAGGACTGAAAGACACGCACACAAAAAAGAAACACACACATGCAGCTGAAGTATGGCCTGCACACACCCACACAAGAAAGAAAGGGTTTGCCTTTGCAGCTCTGTTTGGGGATTTGGAGTCATCAGCCAAGCCTGACACCCCAGCTCAGTGTGGCCATCACCGCTGTCTTACTGTGAGTCAACATGGATGGAGACGCTCCATCGACAACACACACACAGACGCACACACACACGCCCTAAGAATAAAACCAGCAAATCCCTCTCTCCAGTCTGCCGCCACACGTCACACAGGGCCCGCCGGGGGTCTGATCACATTCTGTTTGCACTGTTTCTGGATTTGCACTTCTGATTTGGTTACGATCTTCAAACATTTAAATCAATACTTTGTTTTACAAATATCATATTTTTATATTCCGGTGTGTTTAGACACTCCCTCAGACTGAGACCAAACTGTAAAGGCAGAACACATCTCCAAAACAAGAGAGCACAGCATGCTCCGGATCAAATGTAAAATAGGATTTGGCCTCGTTTTTATTTAGGCTAGCTTTCCTCTTCCTCGAGAAATTGCATTATTGAACACAACAACGCCATTGTTTCTGCAAAATTCGAAGGAGCTTTCCGACTATTTGCAGAGAGCAGAATCATAAATGTGGATTTCAGTTTTTCAGTCTGAAGCAATGCAGAGATTTGATTCTCCAGATAATACTTGGCGCCATTTGCCTACTTTAAGTACTGTAACATGATTATGATATATTAGCATTCCCTAACATTGCCAAAAGAATCCAATTTAAAACACTGCAGTCAAGTGATGCAACAGAAAAGAAGCAGAGCAAGTAAAACGGAGATCCAGAAGATGGAGAGCCAGGTACGGGATTAGCAGGAAGGCGATAAGTTGCCTGATGAAGAGCATTCCTTCAGAGGAAGCTTCGTGATTGGCGAAACAGTTTCAGATAGTCTGTGTCGTTCTCAGGGGAGACAGGCAGGGAGTTCGGAAAGTGGCTTTTAAGCTCACCAAATCCAACATATCCCAGATAAGACTGAAGCTCGTCCTGAGGGAACGAAGGAGAGGAGCTGAGGGTTGGAGAAAAATGAGGTAAAACCGAGAGAACAACAGCGGAGGTAGCAGATGTATGGAGAGCGAGAAGGTTGGGGGAGGAAACAGTCACAGATAAGCAAATATAAAAAAGGAGACGAAGAACGAGAACAAAGGAAGAAATAAAGTGAATCAAGGTACTTTCAGATGTGAGCACATATGTGGACTTATTTTTAATGTCGGTGGATTCTGTCTCATACAGAATGAACCCAAAGACACGGAGCAGCTCTGCCTGCTTCTCCAGCAGGATTTTATCACCTGCATGAAAGGCGGCTTGAATACACACCGGCCAACATCATCAATCTTGGCTCAGTTGAGTTATATGGAGAACTTGTGCCGGCCTTTCGTGCACTTTTTAAAGTTTGGACAGTGTTATAAAAACCCAAATCCT
The DNA here is from genome assembly GCA_006937965.1 of Callopanchax toddi. Lineage (NCBI taxonomy): Eukaryota > Metazoa > Chordata > Actinopteri > Cyprinodontiformes > Nothobranchiidae > Callopanchax > Callopanchax toddi. The sequence goes on along the minus strand of SSNR01000310.1, from coordinate 638,046 downwards.
TAAAAACGTACTGAGGAAACAGTCAAATATCTCTCTGTTTTTTCTGCCATAAGGACAGGAAACAGGTGTACAAACAAGTTCGATAGCTAACAAACAACAAGCTTTTTTTTTTTTTTATCATTTAGTGGTCAGGATTTGACTTTTAAAAAACTTTATGAACTTTTTTTTTTTTCTTTTTCGACTTCACAGAGCACTTTCAAGCAGTATTAATTCCTCTGCTGGGAAAAGGGACGGCCTTTTCCCGGAGCAATCCATAACATCTGAATATAAAAATAAATACGAAGAACGGGCGCGCTTTTAACCCCAAAGAGAGGAAGGAAAAAAAACCTGCCAGGAAGTTTCATGGTAGCGTAAGTTTTTCCTCTGTTTCATCAGCATCTGGGGCGGTTTTTAATTCTCTTCTATAGAGTTCCTCTCACTGTAATTTTTTATTAAACCTCCCCTTTCTATCATCTCATTCTTTATCTTTTCTGCAGCCTCGCTTTTTCTCCCTCGTCTCTCTCGCTTCTCGGCTGGACGCCACTGTGCCAGTTAACACACCACAAGCCAGAGGGAGGACCGCAAGAATGCTTAAATCAGCATAATTAGGCCTGTGTGTACTTTAAACACACACGTTTCCCCCCAAGCCTGGACCCCTGCCACCCGTACACCGCTGTGTGCGCAGCCACGGCCCGTCTCTTTGAGTCAATAAACACAAACATATCAGCAGTCAGTCTCGCTAATGTTTACACGGCATTCACACAAATACATATGCAACGTACAAGGTGAAAAATGATGCTGAAGAGCCCGCCTCTGTCCCACCCCCCGAGGCCCAAACCACCAACGCTACACCAACATCGTGTGACCTTTTGCTCAGGGAGAGAAAAGGAAAATCATTCCATTACGAGGGGGCTGTGTGCTGAAAAATTGCAATTTTTGTAAAAAAAAAAGTAAAATAAAATTTCCACAGGCACGCCAGTAAAAATTAAGCATGAACTAAGTTTAAAAAAAAAGTGGGTTTGTGGTTTGGACCCACACACATCTGCATGTGTTTTAGTTTTTAGTGGTGCATTAACAAACAACAGCCTCCCAGCGATCCCAGGGTGCTTAGCTGCACATGGTGATTATCAAAAGTCATTAGAGGCCATTTAATAGAAATAACCTCCATTAAAAAGAAATCAGTCTTAGCATGTGATATTCAGATGGCTGCATCACAACGTGCAGGGTGATAATTATGATCTAACTTTTTCATCTTTTGTTTTGTTGCGAGCAGCTTATTGCTGCTGTTGATCGTGTGCGTTCTCTGTGTGAGACAACAGAGATGACACTGAGGAGGTTACGCACTCAGCAGGAAAGAGTGAAAGTGAGTAGCTATGACCTCGTTCAAAGGCATCCAATAAAAACATTTCTCTCCCTCCCTCGGGAGTTTTTAAACACTCGGAGCTCCCGAGGAAGCTTCAGGTGCAGATCAACACCGAGAGCGAGGCCTGCACAAACACGACGCCAAACACACCAGATAGACATCTGAGAATAAAAAGGCAAGAGCCAAACTTTAATTTTATTCTCAAATCTAATTTCCTATCTAAAGATATGCATGGAGCTCGAGTAACTCCAGCAGGAACACCTCTGTTTTCACAGTAGTGCTGCCACGAATGTCAAGGCAGAAAAAATAGGACTTTGATTTAATTCTCATTTATACGATCACCCACCTCAAAAACACGTGTGGCCTCATTTAGATTTTTTTCTTTCACCCAGCTCCAGAAAGTGACCAGTGCTCGGTCTGCTTGGAAAAATATTTAGTCAGCAGCGTTCAATCAAACTGGTGTGATAATGTTTATATGAGGGTATGCGCTGAAAACCAGCCACAGAGAAGCCACTCTATGTGTCTCCCTCTGTGTGTCCCTGTCTCCTGCTCACACACACACACACAGGCATGAACACACTCATTTCTCTGTTTGTGTGCTCACACAGCTGTGGTTCTTGCACTGGGTTCAAACAAGGTAAAGATATGGTATATTACGCAATGGCTTATAGATTTTTCCACCCCTGGCAAGCAGCCAACGCCCTCAGCAATAGAGGAGAGGGGGAGGGGGGGGGGGTGTCATAGAGAAGCACACTTTGTTCCATAAAGTCTGACTCACCAACTGGATCCGCGGGCTGGTAATGGGACCGCAGACCCCTTTGACCAGAACTTAAAATGTAGACGCAGAATGTGCTAACAGTGGAAATAAAACTTTCAGGAGGATTGTTGGGAATGTATTTGTTTCCAGTTTTGGACTTATTCTGGTGGAGTATTCAGCTATCTTTCATCGGGGGGGTGACACTCTACACTTGTCTGCCTCCACTTCACAGTGACACACACAGGGTGCCTGCAAAAATAAATCACCTTAGGTAGTCATTCAACACAACGTCATCCATAGTATCCTCCTAATGTATGTCCATCAATTTTAATTTATTGATACAGGAACCGTATTGACTCAAGTAAAGAGTTTAAGGGCCAATCAGTGACTGGTTTGTTGATATTTATCCTAAAATATAAATATGTGAAGACTGGTTTGGTTTGAGGTCATTTTATGGAGTAAAAATATGGGCTATTAATGTCTTACATTAAAGGTCGCTCTTTGAACCGCCTCAGGGTGCACAAATACAGGCTGACTTTGGCTGAATTGATGGGCTAGTGGCTAGCCACAGCAGGGCCAAGACCAAGATGGATTGCTGCCCTCTGAAGACAAATTCTAACTCAAAAGTCATGTCATGTCAACGCTATTTCATAAACCTCTGCTGTAAATTTGACATTATGGTTTTCAACAGCAAACTCTTAACAGTAAGCGTAGAAGCTAGCATTTCCACTGCAGCCTGTAGCACTTTGATAGGAATGTCATTGTTTTCCAGGTAAAATAATTGTATAATAAAAAAATGACATCTGTGGTCAATTTTATGAAAAAGCCATTTTCAAAATCACGAGAATATGTTTAAGATTGGAGTTGTTTTAATATGGCAAAAGTCCATTTTGGGCTTGATCCTGCATGTGCTAGGACAAGCTAACAGCTAGCTGTTAGTTGTTAGCTTATCAATCCAGTGACAGTCAGGCCGGGTTCACGCTGTGATTTTCAGTCATTCCAGGCAAAGTTGTGACATTGTAGGAAAATATCTGGTTGTGGGCTTAAATCGGCGGCCTGCGGTTGTGCAGTGTGATCGAGTCGCCGATGCAAGATTTTACAGCCTAATGACAAAAGACTAGCTGTGATCGATATCAAACGTTGCCAGAAAAGTTATTCCTGGGGTGTGCAACGAACAAATAGGAGCACACCCAGAGAGTGACGCAAAAGCAATTAGTCCATATTCCATGTTCCAAGGGGGACCTGAAAAGCAGATGGGGGTTCAATATCTTGCACGAGGATACTTCGACACATGGCTTGGTCCAGGGACCGAACCCTGATCTCCCACACGGTCTGCGGTCACTCATTGCAACTTTATTGCATTCAGCATGCACGAGAAGGAGTCGTACAGTGTGGTATGGTTAGTATGGTCGCACAACGTGACAGGTACAAGTCCTTTACGACTGCAGAAAATCACAGTGTGAACCAGGCTTTGTGCTGCGTTTGTGTCATTTAAAGAGCTATCTCCAAAAGTTTAGATTGCTCATAACTTCCAAATCCACAGAAAAACTTCCAAATCCACAGAAACCTACTTCAAAAGAACATATTTAAGAAATAATATTTAAACTCTATTGATAATTTTAATATAAAATGCTAGGTTAACTTCTAATAGTTTTTGATAAATGTTTTTATCTAATTTGGGTTTGAGACAAACAGGTGCCTTGGTTGAGTTGTTTTCCTTTTTCTAGGAAGGAAAGCCTCGGTACATCACCTGTTGTGACATTGCCTACTGAATACACTCATTGGGGATTAAATTTTTAAAAGCTTGCAACCCAACACATGCAGCAATGCCCCTGGGACACATACCGTTATAGCTACATGCTGGTGTGTCTACGTTGTTCTTCTAGTAGACACCTTGAGATGTTTAAGTGATGTGATGTAAAGTAGATCGAGCAAGCTGAATATACATTTTGTCTTTTGGGTTTTACATTTTAAGTAAAATGTCATAAGAAATGGACCAATCAGAGTTAGTCTAATGGTCAGAACATAAATGTATCAACAGCTTCTCACGTCTATATGGTACAACCTAATGGGTTGTTTGTTCTCACACTTAAAAAGAAAATATGGTCCCTACAGCTGGCGGAAGGTATTAACAGCTCTGAACTATACAACTCGTGAAACCACATCAAAAGAAAAGTGAATGTAAAGTGCTTCCTTCAAAAGCCCAGAAAGTTCAAATCCTTCATAAAACATTAAGATGAAAGAAAAGTGTTTTGTCTCTTTCTACACATAAAACAACCTGATTAAGGTTGGAGAAACTCTGTGTTCTGTTTGGTTTGTGTACTGGGTGCCATTCTTAACATGCAATCTCATATTTATTTAACTTAATGATGATTATTTGCTGAATGGGGTTGTTTATGGGAGGATAACAGTTTTAGAAATCCCATAGGAAGGAATAAACCAGTTGACAAATACATGAAAGAAATATGATATATAGGGTCCTATGAATATTCTGCAGACATGGAAAAAATGTAGGTTAATTGGGTTTCTCAACTAGTTCCTGATTCTTACAGCTCTGACCTGCTGATTCCAATTTGGCGTATTCCAAATGATCTCAGTGAGGAGTTCACAGACCAGAAATAATGTCAGATGTTTTATAGCTGCTTGGCAATGGTACGTTCATAGACCAAGAAAGATTTCAGACTTTTGTTTTAGATTGGGTAACCATCAATTCAGCCAGTCATACAGATTACTGGCCAATTCTGATCACCAGTCAGGTTTTTGGTGCATCTCTATTCTGCATTGATTGGTTTTTGGGTTTTTTACATTTAACAATTCATTTTGTATGATCCATAAATGCTTATTCTGATAAATAAAAACTGAAAATAATTTATAAAGGAAAGAAATGACTGAATACATATGCTAGATAAACCACATACAAAAGCAGGGCACAGAGTATTAAATGAAATGTCTGTACCACAGAAAACTACAAGCTTCTCCCCATTTACTTGGTTTCCATGGTGATCAGTCCAACTTCAACGCCTCTATGAAAAATGTTGGAAATAAGATCCTGTCATGTAAACTCCACTGTTGAATTGTGGAATATGTTTTACTTTTAAACTACAAAAGAGTTAGCTTAAATGTCGGAGGTTTGGCATCGTGGATAAAGTGGGTTTTTGGACCTCATCTCTGTTACATATTATAAAAAAAACTACTCGAGGGTTATTGAATTGAACATATCAGTTTAAAACACTGGTAAAATGTTTATTTTGAAAGGAATCCACTCTATAATGTTGTTTAGACGTAACATGGAGTTAAATTTCAACTTGAACTTGATTTTGAACTTGAGCTGGAACTGGAGGATATTTGATGGTCACACATCTTAGAACTTACAGTGTGGTTCAACTCAGGGAAATGGTTTCTATACTTGGTATTGGCCTCAGAGACAGCCTAACATACTAAAACCCACCTCTGCAGAATGCTGCATTTAAAAAGTTGTACTTTTTTATTGCATTTATTTAATTAGATGAATTTGGACCAGTGTTTGCATGGCAGGCATTTTAGTTTTGACTGCTTCCAAAGTAAAGAACCTGGAAGAACCAGATCTCCTGTGAACCAAACACTCACCTGTCAGAGGATTTCTCACATAACACTTTCTGGTATCATACATTTCCACCTGATTAAAAAGGAACTTTTTGAGCAGAAGGCAACAGAAGAGCATTCACTGAGCAAATATGGCCTAGATTTCACACACTGAGGTTACCTCACTCTTTTAATTAGGACTCTTGTAGCTTGACATAGGGTGTACTTCCTCTAATTAGCTATATCTTTAGTGTATGGGAGGGTGATGAATGCATGCATGTGTAAAATCCTCTTTTGAGCGACTGCAAACTAACTAAGAGCTTTAATTTCACGCTAGGTTGCATTGTCCTATTCAGCGGGGTTACCCCCAACCCCCCCACCCCAAAAAGAGGGGAGCCTCTGAGAAAATAAAAAACACACCAACGAGTCAAAGAGGAGGAGGGGGGTGATGAGAAAGACAGAGAGAGGCAAACAACAACAACAACAACTGGGGCTCATCCTCAAACAATACGGATCTCTCTGCGACCGTTACGTCTCCTTTTGAAGGGAGCTAATTGAGGAGGTGGAGGGGAGTCTGCATCGAGCTCTTAGATTTTCCCATCCCTTGATTCCTTACTGGGTCCTCACATTTCTACGGTTTGATGGCGTCGTCTGTTGTTGAACACTAAAGTGTTTTATGATCTGAACGTTCTATTTGAAGAGAACAATGGCAAACCAATCTCACGGTGTCTTTATCAAATACCCAAGCATACGGATAAAACTGATAGGTCATTTTGAAGTGGATGATTTCACAGTAAGGACCACACCCACTAGTGATTCATTCAGGTTAATAGAGGCTCCGCTTGCTTTGAATGATGTCACCGGTGGGTATTTGTAACTGATGCAACGCCACTTCAAAATAACCAGAATATCCCTTTAACACTTAGCGAGACTGCTGTATTTTTGTGAATTGATCTGCCACTTTTACATGTGTTTCTCTATCTGTCTGTGACATGTATGAGTCTTCAATCTGGTTGTGTGGCCAGCTATATCTCAGACTGCCACGAGACCGCTATGGGGCTGCCAGCACCCACTGGCCACAGATCAGCCTAAACCTAATCCACACTAGAAGGCAAAGGATGGTGGTGTTAGTGGTGTTGGTGGTAGGGCAACACAAATCAGCCACACAAACACCATCCATCCAGAGGACAGCCACCTATTACCCTGGTGTGCCAACTGCCTCGGCTGAGCATGGCAAATCCATTTTCCACGGGCAGTCAGGGAGACTGCACAGATAAGGGATAAGCACAGAACCACAGAGTTGGATTTAACCCACCTCCGAGACAGATCCGCACACTTTCACACACTCAGGCAAAAGGAAGTCTGTCCACATCCTGCTTTAAAGTTTACCTTACAGGCCTCACGGGCTGCTCTGTGGCTAATTCTTTGCCATGTTTCAAACAAGAATAATATGTCAAGTTTGAAGGCGCACGCTGATTTCAAATATTGGAACTAATATGAGCGTCTTAAAGACTCCGGAGTCAACACTCTCACAAAGCAAGTTTATTTTCTCTCTCCTTGCAATCAGAATTTATTTAGACAGCTAATATTGACATGTGCGCTTCCCACTTCCATGCACTCGTCCCTCCATCTCTGCCTACCAGCTCTTGGCCAAACAGTGTAAGGTGGCCCTGGTCCTCCTCCAGCAGAAAGGATGAATAAGTAAAAAGAACACAGTGTACCCCTGGGTTCTGTAAGCAACCCACCGCCTGCCGTCGCACCGTACAGACAGCAGGCCAATTCCACCCCACTCGCTGTCCACCACGGAGAACCTTTTCTCCTCTGCCTGTGCTGTGCCCACTAACTGTTTGATTAGACGTGTGTGCCTCTGTGTGTGTGTGTGTGTGTGTGTGTGTTGGTGCAAAGTGACGCTGGTATAGGGCCTGGTATGTTACCAGATCACGCAGGCCCACCTCAGCTTACAATAGCACTGGGGCTTTCGCAGTCCAATCCCAGTGAAACCAGAACCGAAGGCTGACACAAGAGAACCATTAACCCGAAATGAGTCGGGAAACACAACAGCTACTGTATGAAGGCACTCAAAAGTTCTGGTCGTTGTGTGAGGTGGTGATAAACCTGGTGGCAGGAAGTCACCAGGACATTACTGTATTGTACAAATGTATGCATATAGTCTTTTTAGATTAAAGTTCTTTTATCTGCATTTCCAGAGACTGCAAAATATGTTTTTCTGTTGCTATGGTAACGTGACATTTAGTTGAGCGTCCCCTCATTCTTTCAAGTCCATTGCCAAACTGCACAGAGTGAATTTCAATGACTCATTTGATCTCCGAATCTAAATCACTTAAGAAGAGAATATAATCAGACATGAAACGTTTTTTCTTCCTCTTTTCTTCTTCTTTTTTTTTTATAAGACAAAAATCCTGCGAGCAAAATAGCACATATAAACCCTGCACATTGTTGAGTTTGCGGCAAAAACAAACCCCCTTTACAAGTTAGTTGGCGCGTGACGCCGCAGTGCGCATTAACAGCTCATCTCAGTTGGATAAACGGGATTTAAACTGGAGTTTGAAATAATTGATTTCAAATCGCAGCGCATAAAAGTTTTAATTAACTCCTCGACCTTCGACGCGCATTAAAACTTTATGCAAATGCACTTCCGTGGCGGGGACGCGAAACGACGCCGCGCAGCCCATTAAAAAAGAGCCCCTCCTGGTAAAGTTTGGCACGCGCGCTTTTGGCTGCTCGGGTCCGTCACCCCATCAGGCCGTTCCAGCAAAGCTTTTATCAGCATTAATAAAACATGGATGATTGTTTGCAGCAGATTTGAATGTTTTTCTTTGATTTGTGAATTATTTACACAACTGTGACTGTCGTGGAGTCGCTTGAGGAAGAGGAGGAGGAGGAGGAGGAGTCGTTACGCGCGCCGCTCATCCATCACCCGTCCAATGGACTCAAAACCTCAAATTAAAAGCTCCAATCCAGCTGAAATCAGATGGGGAAACAAGCAGGGCGCCTCGTTGATTTATAAATATATATATATATATAATTGACTGGTGTCATCTTAATGTGATCTAAACACAAACACGAGCTCCTCAAACTGATATTCATCAGCAGACCCGGAGACAGCAACAACAGCAGCCGAGGCAGATCAATATGTATCGCGCATATGGGCAGCACGCGGCCATGCGGCGCTCGTGCGAGAGGATCTGCTGCCAATTAATTTTAATTAATGGAAAGAAAGAGGAAACTCGATGCGGACCTCTGCCTCATACCACCAGGCTTGGAAAATTATCTGTGCTAATAAATGCGCAGCAGGGCTGTTTGGAGTTGTTTTACGGAGCGCGTCAAGAAAACGTTTCAGGAGCCACAAAGGTCACGAGGAAAAAGACAGAGGAACGGAGAGAAAACGATCCGTCTTCCTCCTGTTTCTGATGTGATGGATGAAGATGATAAAGACATAATAAAATCAGAGGACATCGTTTGTGGAAGTCGGTGTTTGTGAGAGCAGAGACGCGCGCGCCGAGCTGCAGCTCAGAGGGCCCTGGAACAACACCGAGGAGGAATCCTGCGGGTTTTCCACGGAGCCTGTGAAAACCAGAATGTTCTGTTTAAGGAAAAGGAATGGCTGCGTGATTCCCAATGCATTTAGTAATAAATCAACACCGCAACAGCGCGCGACTCTTATATGGAGAGGGGAAAAACATGACAGACCGTGACCTCTGGATCACAAGAATGCAGACAATTAGTTTTACTTTAAAATGCAAAAACACGTCATAAATAAGAGTTCAAATAAAACAAAGTAAGAAAAAAAGCATGATTTCTGAGAAATAGTTCAAATTTGCTCCTTATGACATTCTTTAGTGATACAGTGGATTTGTGCGATGAGCCGAGCGGCTGAGGAGGAGGAAGACGGAGCGGCCGGAGCTGCTGCTCCTCTCCTCTGTTAACTCCGCAGTGACTGAAAAACACAAGTCAACTGCTCTAACATCCAACAATAACATCTACAGCTGATGTGTTTCAGCCTATCTGGTTAAAAATAAAGAAATGTGTCTGTGAAGGAAACAGCAAAAGGTCACTAACAAGTTGACCTTTGAGCCTGAGAGCTCAAACAACGACCTGGTTTAACTAAATGTTACCGTAACTCAGAAATAAAGAAAACATAGAGGAGAAATAAGGTTTTAAAATATAAATGAGCTGGATGTTGCTCAGAATAAAACGTTGAATGACTTGTTTTTACTTAGGTAAAAATATAATCTTTATAATAAAGTTAGAAAGCATTATTTAAATAACTGATGGGGTTTACTTTACTCTGGGATATAAGTGGCAAAAAAAACTTGAAAGGTCATATAACTCACATTCAAGAGCAAAAAAAATGTTTAAATTGTATTTTTGGGGGTAAAATCTATCCGTCTATATCTATATCTACAAATATTACATTTTAGAAAAATGAACCCCTCACCTCTCTGACAGACCTGTCGACCTGTGAAAGCGCGCACGTGATCAAATGACCATTTTAACCTGTTAAATACTAAAAACTCCACTTTACAACCTGTTATTTTAAATATAAGCAACATTAAAGGTCTGTAAAAAACATAAAGTGGCTTCGTTTGCTTCTCGAAGAGATAGAATACCATCACGCAGCACGGAGGCGACACACACACACCACACACACACACACACATACACGTGTCCAACATCTCTTTTTGATTTTGTGCGTAAAATTAGTTTAAATTTTAAAAAATAGAGCAGGCGAGAGGAAAGTAGGGGGATGTTTGAATGTGTGACCCGAAAAGGCCCCTGCGACCTCAGCTGAGGACCTCCCATAAAACCCACAATTCAAAAAGTCAAAGAAAACATTAAAAACCTGCTTTAAACGCAGGTTTCAAAACCCATTTCATCAATAAAGATGATCGTGTCCTCTGGGTGTATAATTAGTCATCCGCGCTCGGGACACCGAGCCTCCTGTCTCCAACCCCCGGTTAATATCAAATAGATTTGGGAGAAGCGCCATTTTCTCTCCAAACCATGCGCAATGAGACGCACAAGAAAACTTGTTGGAAGCGTGCCATTAAAAAGAAAAGAGAGAGAGAAAGAGAGGGAGAGATAAAGTGGAGGGGGGTGCGAAGAGAAGATCAACACTATCAGGGGAACAAAAGTGAAACGAGGGGGGAAATAAAGCTTCTTAACAGGAATGACAGGCAGCACACACACACACACACACATACACACACACTGACTGTAAACCGCATACAGTAGAAACAAACCGGAGGCGCGCGACACCGGAAAACAGCCCCGAAACGCGGCGTTAAAACGGAGATTTCCCTGCGTGGTCTCGTACCTGCGTCAGGCAGTAAGGGGAGTACATGGTGGAGTCTAGAGGAGGCAGCTGGAGAAGTTGATCACAAAGTTGGATGGAGGTTCGCTGCGGTGCCGCATTGCAAAGCCGCTGTGGCTCAGTCCAGGCTGTAACCCCGCCTCGCTCACAGTGAAAGCTCCGCACCAACTTTAGAGGAAAGTTTTTTTTTTCCCTGCTCCCTCCCTCCCTCCCTCCCTGCGTGCCTCGCTCTAACTCTCCCCCTCTGTGTCCCTCCCCGCTTCTCCGTCAGACCCACACAAACCCAACTATCTATCTATCTATCTATCTATCTATCTATCTATCTATCTATCTATCTATCTATCTATCTATCTATCTATCTATCTATCTATCTATCTATCTATCTATCTATCTATCTATCTAGAGATATTTAATCATTTTTAGGTATAAAAAAGTTTTTTTTTAACTTTTTAAAAGTTTTTTCAAACTTTTAAATATCCACTCAGCAACAGTCTGGATTATTTTAGGTCAAACTGAACTAAACCACTGAGTCAGGTTAACTGGTTACCCAAACAGGTTAGCCCAACATTTGATTAAAGTTAAAGCTCAATCAATCAATCAATCAATCAATCAATCAATCAATCAATCAATCAATCAATCAATCAATCAATCAATCAATCAATCAATCAATCAATCAATCAATCATCAGAGGGATGAGATTGCACACAGAGAAAATATCCCATAATTTAGGTGGTACAAAAACAACATTTTGAACTTTGAACCATGAAAACATATTTTGACTTTGACAAGTGATTAATGATATTACATCATTATACAGTGAGTTGGATATAAAGTTGTTTAAAGTGTTTGCAAGGTTGAAGAGAATAAGCCCCAACCTGGGTAATTAGCTCAGAGATATCGTTTTAAAGTTATAGCCTAGCGGTTTAATTTAAACAACGACCTTCATTTATCAATGGGTGTTTAGTTAAACTACCTGCTCCAACAGAATAAACCCAGCATTTGAGTTAGAAACAAATCTAACAGGTTTTATGGAAATTCCCTAAAAAGCCCATAAAAAGAGAATTTTGTGTTTCAAACTTTTCATAGATGTTTTTTCGTTACCTTATTAGGGATAGTTTACTAGACCTGTTAATTAACATATGTGTCTTTGAAAAGGACCGATATCTGTTGTAGATAGCTCTTTGAACAACCTCAGTTTGTAGAAACACAGATTAGTTTTATTCTAACAGATGAGCTAACGGCTAGTCCAAATGGGGTTAGTTTAAAAGTGCACCTTTTTCTTTTAAAACAATTACCTAAAAAGTATCATAGAGCAGAGGTCACTAACAGGAGGACCGTGGTCCAGACCTGGACCCAGAGACCGTTCTGCAGAGCATGCAGCAAATCCAGGACCCGGTCCTCGGTCCAGGGGGAGTGTCCGGGGAGGCGTTCAACGGTACCAAGGAGCTACTGCGGGTTCGGTGCTCGCTTTGCATCCTGCACGCCCCCTCCCCCTGAACAGAACTGCACCATGCATGGTTTGGAACTCGGTCTAGGGGGACAGCCGGGGCATGGTCCAGAGCAAGTCGCGCACCTGCAGCTACCCCATGGTAGAGTTTGTGTCCTTACATTGCAGCTCCTCTTGCACAGCTCCAGGAAGAGATGCTGCTGCACCCCCACCCCCGGACCAAGGATCGGATATGCTGATCCGAACCTTTGGCGTATTTAATTGACTACCCCTGTCATAAAGCTTCAGATAAATTCTGTTTTACAAACCTTTACACTGCTGTAAAGTTAGCATCACGGGGTTATTCTGACAGAAATAAGATGAAATTCTGACTGAAACTGGTATGCTAATTTCTCCTGCTTTTTGTAAATAATCACGTAATGCCAAACGTATGTCTATGTGAAGTTTCTTAAAACAGAGTTAGTATAAAGTATGAAAATCTGGTCAGAGCTAAAGTCTGTTTCCCCAGTGGGAGGCTGGGAGCTATGGAACAGGAAATATGTTAATATTTTATAAGTCAAAAAATCCAAACTATCCCTTTAGTGGAAAATGTCCCGGCAGAAAATGACTTTTACAGTGTTTTATGTTGTTGTCGTATACCCAGTGGATGATAATGTTTGGAGTAACGCTCTAGAATCCAACATGGTGGCTTATGTGTAAGTACACCATCCTCTCCCGCTCAAATGTTTTCTGAACACCCACGGTGCACGAAAGGGTTAACCATCTCAAAAACTAAACAAATGCCGTCAGTTTTCTTTAAAACACTTTTTTTCCCCCTCCAGCTTTCATATCCTTTGCTGTTATGAAGAATGCAGAAGCAAACCCAGAAGTGACCAAAATAGACAAAAAAATGTTTTAAATTCACATCTCACATTCTGTGGTCTCCTGTCAGCCCATAATCTGGTTTGGAGGCTCTATATTTCTGAACATGACTCCGGTCAATCCAACGTGTGCAGCAGACTCTTGGTGCTGCTGTGAGACATCCTCTTAAATGTGCAACACGTGTTGTTGTTATTTATTAAAACTTTATGAGGTGTTGTGACATGTGGCTCGGTTTTTCAAGACGACACCCTGAAGATTTAGTTAATTCCTGGAAGTTCTAACATTTTGTCTTGGTTTCTCTGCAAATGTCGAATCAGCCGTCAGCTATTCAAGGTTTCACCTCTTCTCCTTTTGTAAGAAGTTGTATTAAAGCGTGACAACCTGAAGTTGGACAAAGTAAACCAGCCTCATTGTGACTCGTATTGTATGGAAGCAGAGAGCTCTGTTTCTAATCAGGCTTGGCTTTATCCTCGCCCGCTCCCTGCTCCTCGGTCTAATCAAACTCATATATGCAGGCAGGGTGCCTGCAATTATACATAAGCCCCTGCCTCATGTATGTGTGTGTGTGTGAGGGTGTAAGTGAGAGCATGTGTGTGTGTGTGAGAGCAGTGGAAGTGCGTCTAAGTGTGAATACATTTCTGCATACGTCTGTGAGTGTGTTTAAGTTGTGTAAAAGGGTGCGGTTTCGGGGGGTTGAAGTCACCCCGGTGCTTGAACGCCAAGTTAAAAAAAATTTTTTTTAGAGGGGATACGAAGCTGTGCAGCTTTACGAGACCTCAGCCTCCGTACTAACGCCGCAGAAACACACGATGTACAGGACACATGTTTGACACAAATATCTGGTGGTCAGAGATACGCTGGCACAAACACGAAGGAAAGGAGGAGCTTTAGAAAAAGGAATAAAATGCTAAATAAAAGTGAAAAGAAAGTGAAGCGTTTTGAGGTGTAGTGTTCCTCTGCCAGAGTCTCTCCTCTTTCCAAACCACACCCCGCCACGGCACAGGCCCAAACCCAAAGCCTTTGTGTGCTCCCTCGTTTTCCCTCCTTCTCTTTCTGTCCGCCGCCTTTCTCCCTTTCTTTCGGTGATGTTTTCCTCTGTTTCTGTTTTATAATCTCTCTCTTTGAGCTGTCTTTATCGCTCAAACCGCCTCTTTCTGCTGGCTGTTCTGGTGTGGCATCTCAGTATTCAACACAGGCTGTGACACACAAACTATGGCAGGAGTTGGAAAACCCTCGGCGCTTTTTATTTTCCCTTCACCCTCCTCTGATCAAACAGCGAGTCCTGTCAGAACATCACCTACGAACGGCCCTTGAGTGTGTGTGGATCTAGTGGTTTGTGAGACTGCGTTTGCCATTAAAGAGCGCATGAGAAAACCATATGGCGCGTCTAAAGTTAGCATGTTGTGGTCTCTCATTGACATACGGCACTGCCCATATACTTGCTATTTACTATTGCCTGTGGCCAGGCCATTAAATATTGAAAGTGATGTAGCATACTGATACTTCCATTAGCATGCTAAATGTGTGAGACAGGTGGTTGAGGTTGCCTTTCAAAAGGCAGGAAATATGTGAGTGGAAAACGTGCGTATGACCATGTGCCATTTACTTCTCCCTGCAGAGTAAATATTGTTTGAGTAAGCTGTTTATATATGTGCTCTGGGAAGGAGCCACGCCAGTCAGATTCATGCAGGAACGGCTCACCGGCCACCGAGGCCTGCAAGCAGATCCCAGAGACTCGGCGGATCTGTTTTCAATCTGAGCGTGTGTGCGGAGCGATGTGCTACGCCTGCTGCCTTTTTATGTGTTTACTGAGTTTAATAGCTGGTCATACGTTCTGCTCAGCCTGGTTTGGATTACTGTGTTTGCATTCGGCGGGGGAGAAAACGTATAGATTTATTTTGCTAGTCTGATGTCATCACGCCTTAATTTAAGCAGAGAACGCTACATGTCAGCTCGCAACACGTGGGACGAGGGAGCTGCTTTCCAGGAGGCCTCGCAGTCACAAGAGAAAATCAGACCTGAAACGCTTTTTTTTCTTCAGCGACACAAAGAGAATGTTCTCCTCAAAAATCAGAAATGTAATTTAAACATTTTTAAAAACTTTTGACCTCCATGTAGATGACTCACAAAAATAAAGTACAATTCTTAGAAAACAGATTTGAGATGAAATGTGGGAAGTGAAGACAAACAGGAGCACAGGAACCTACTAAACCATTAGTACAGAATGTTCTCATCATCATCTTAAAGATGATGATCATATCTGAAAAAATGTGTGTGTATGTGTGTGTATATACCCTGTATGTGTCAGACACGAGGAAACATTCAGGCATCCCGGGGCCTCTAGTAGGATCGTCGTTCACCAGGTAAGTGTCAGTAGCCTGAAAAACAAAAAGAAACAGGTGTTTCATGAAAGTTTGAACAATTCTACTGCTTTCTGATTGGCTAATTTATTTGTGCACATCAACAACACATAAGACCACATATAACCATCAAGGTTAGCCTCTTTTTGATTCTAAAATTGACAGCTGGTGCTATCAGAATAAATCAGAATCATCAAGCTTATGCAATTGCAAACAAATCATTTATACATTGTGCAGCAGGGTTGATATATTATAACAGATACACAAAAATAATGTTACACAAAATTGACACTTACAGAAAAATGCAAATAGGCAAAAACCAAGTGTGTAAAATATGTGGAAAATGAAGTTAGATCAACTGATTACAAATGTTCTGTTGTTGTGATGTGGGTTCTGGTTCTGATGGACTGTAGACAGAGATTGTGAATGCTTTTTAACATAACAAATTTTAAAAAAATTGAGTGCAAGCGCAATTAAACCTGGATGTTCCTGTTTCTTCTGCAATTAATTTGTCTTATTAAAGCAAGATGTAGCTAGAGAAACACCGATCTCCAAGTCTTCTGACCTGCTGATACTGATTTTGATTTATCTAAAAAAAAAAAAACAAGAATAACAGAATATCTATTTTTATTAATATTGTCATATCTTACTAACTTGAACATTAGCATTCTGAAAGTAAAAACTTCCACATAAGATCTGTTACTGCTTGTGTGAATCAGCACTTAGCGATGGTGAGTTTATGGACTGGAAGAAAATGTCCATTATAGCTGCTTGACAATGGTGCATTCACGCAATGGTGTATTCACACACTGAAAAAAGAAAAAGGGCAAAAAAAGACAGCTAATTTTTAAGTTTCAGATCAGCCGATCACTGATTTAATCAATCTTGCTGAATACTGGCCGATTCTGATCAACGGCTGATTCTTTGGGATGGTTTTCTTTCTTTACAGCGCCACAAATCCTCAGTCCAAGCACCAGTGCATGCATATGTGTGTAGGTGTGCATTCAAGGAGCTTCATTTGTATTCTAAGACAAGCAGGCAGGCGGGCAGGCAGGGTTCTGGCAAGGTCCGGAGCTGTGAAATAGGCTCTCCTTGCAGTTCTGCCGTTGATTGGATCAACCTATCCCACTCTACTTAGCCAAAGGGAGCCCAAATCCCACAGCCGCTGTGGCGTTCTGTGAAATCCTATTTCATTTCACAACTTTAACGGATAAAAAAGCGTGCACACACACACACGCTTGTGCCAACCCAAGACCCCATGCCACGGTCGTTTAGTGAACAGCAGCAGAGTGTATTCTGCTCGTCTGTGGAGATGCACTCAAATAGTCGCGCCATCTTGAAAATATACATTCTCTTTTTTCCCGCACAATCCTGTGCTCCTTGACTTCCACACAAGCGCACAGCAACACACACAAGCGCCCACCAGCGCACACGTGCATGCCACTTACGCAGACACACAGACACAAACCCCATAATAAGAGCCAGACGCTGGCAGACCACACAGCCCTGAGTTGTGGTGAAAACAAAGGCTATTCATATCCTTCGCAATGAGAGGTCTGTACAGCTCACTCTCCGTCTCTCCCCTCCTCTCCCCCGTTCCTCCCCTCGGCTTTTTATTACAGATAATCTGCACTCGCAAACCTCCCATTTTTCTGCAATTGTGCGATTTCTAATCATCTTTATTAGTCCATAAACATGTTTCTTTTTTATTTTTAGCCTCCTTTTACTGCAGAGGCTCCTTGAGGGGGGCAACACAGCGCCTATTGTTGAGTCTCAAGATGATGATGAAGCCAGGAACAGCGGGAGAGAGGCCTGCTGATAAGACAGCAAAGCATTATGGGAATGGGATGGTGGAGTTTTTTCAGTATGCATGCTAACAGAGTGTGCGTACAAAACACAAAAAAAAAGCAAGTGGCCTAACTCTGCCAGGCCACATGTGTGTTAATGAAACCCTGTATCTGATTGGCTGGCGGTCAGAATAATGGCCTGGATCCACAGAACCTGCACAGGGGTCCAGACCAGACTGGAGCTGCAGATAACCAGCAAACGGACCACAATGCATCAGGTGTGCTGGAGCCATCGCGATTGGCTATCTCCGGCCAGAAACAGGGTCAGGTGCGCTAGCAGGCCCTTCCTGATTGGTTTGGCCGAGACCAAAAAAGCTGCGAGCTGTTTTCATTGGCTCCTTCTGCTGCTGAATGGGCGTCTGGGTGGATGGCAGTGGGACAACTGTGAGTGTGCGAGGAAACATAATGAAAATCTGAGAAAACCCTTGCAACGTTGAGGAAAACTCTCTGCTTCACCTGCTACGTTAACCTGAGCGGACGAGGAGCAGCAACAAAAGATAAACAGAAAAAGAGCAGATCGACTCCAACAATAGATGATTTGCTCTCATTTCATATTAACCGACTGACAAAGAGGAATTGAAAAACCCTCTTTATGTCGTCAGCCAAAGAAACAGGTGCTGATGAACCTCAATCCCATTGTGCAACAGTGAATAACACGAAGCTAATGAATAGACTAAGCTCTGTACCTGCCACTGGGGAGGCCAGAACATACTGACTCCCTTTGTTGTAAACCCCTCAAAAAAACTCCAGGCCCCCAAACACTCTCTCCTGCAGCAGTGTATGAATTATATATTGTACTATATATATAGAGCATATGCCCGGCCCATATGGCCAGCCCAGAGCGAAAAAATCTCAAAGCCCTCCTTAATTAACATTTTAGAGGGAAGATTCGGAGGCGGGAGATTGAGTCAGTGACCTATTTGGAGTCCATCATCGCCCAATGCAAATGTGTTAATTGAGACAGATTTTCCTACTTCACAAATATGTGGAGTAGAGGATGCTTTGGAGGATCTTTTTTTTTCTCTTCTCTCCATCCGAGCCATCTGATCTAAGGTAGGGATGTGTTCAGAGCAGCATCTTCCTCTGACAAAAGGAGACACTTCTCTTTCACTTTCTCCCCCTACCGTCTCTCTAAGTCCTTCTTGGCCCGCTCTCTATCTATCTCTGTCTCTCTCTTGGTGTTGACGACCATATGGCCAAATTCTTTGGAGGTGAGATCTCCAAAACCTGCTCGCTCACACACACTCGCACGCACGCACGCACACACACACACACCTTCTCGGAGCTTTGTGTATGAAAGGGCCTGATGGTGGAATTTGTTCTCAGATGGCTCCGTTTTAAAGCACGTGAATGGCAACGTATCAGAGATCCGCCTCTCTGTCTTCCTGTGTCTCTGCATCTCACATTAGCAGCTTCACACACCAACTCAGAAGCAACACACACTCAAGAGTGCACGCTCACACACCCGGGCTAGGCCTCCTGTTGTTTCAAGAAAGGGTTTTACTTGCAATCATCGTGTAAAGAAATTGATCTTTTAAAAATCTAGAACCGTTTTCCGCACCTTTTCTGCTCTGAATTTTATAATCAAGGTTTGGTTGCTGAAAACTACAAGTTTAAGAGATGAAAATTAGAGGGGGGAGGTAAGGAGGGGGGGTGGGAAGAGTGAGAGAGACCGTCCAGCCAACCTGCATGAGATGGCAGGCACTTCAAAGACGCCCGGCCGCACCGGCGATCTGTTCCACGCTGTCTGAGGAGTGTATGAAAGGCAGAAATGGCCGCCGTCTGAGCTCTTGCCAAAGCTACCTTGGGGAGAAATGTTGGAAAACTATGGGGTTTTTTTACACAACCGTCCCCTGGGGAGTTGATAAAAAAAAGTCAACCAGGAGAAAGAAAATGAGACATTTAAGAGCTTATTTTAAAAAAAGAAACGCATAGATTGAGTAAACTGAGGCTAAGTATTTCACATGCTGGCTTTGGAGGCTTAGCTGGACCAGAAGGGCTCAAAACTGCATTTGGCTGAATGGTCCAGCCGTGTTTTACACAACAGCAGGACTCTGGATTGCACATGAAACACACGGTGATCGGCGAGGCCTAACTGCAGGCGTATCTGGCTCCAATCAGAGGAGGCGTGAGGTAAAACTGGTTTAATTATGACCTCTATCAACAGCCGCCCCAACGTCATGAATCTTCTCAATAAAACTGCTGCCGAGGAACAAGAGCAGGGCGACACACCTTAATATATTTATTGTACTGGCACTTGCCAGTCTTGTAAGACAGGATCAGCTATGAACCGAGGCCTGCAGGTAAAAGCCCTCACCAGCTGTGAGTCTGATCTTCCAGAGCAGCAACATTTCAGCGCCTGTGCATCATTCATGCCAACGCCACGGACACCTCTGTTCCCACATGGGTCCTTGTTCTGCTTTTACTTCTAATTTATTTCCAAACCACACTCAGGTCTAACTGCAACCACTTAACAATGAGGTCTGGATGGGTACAATCAGCCCTTTGTGTCACACAAGAAGTGATCCGTGGAGAGATTTTTCTTGTGGTTGCGGTCCTAATGGAGCTGAATTTACCACAGAGACCAGGAAACACAAACACACACACGCACACACACACACACACACACACACACACACACACACACACACAGCACAGCTATTAAAGGCACCACATTGAGCTGATTTCAAATGTTTCACCTTCCACCAACTCATCTGAAATGAAACTCTGGAAACGTTTGTAGTATTCACACCCATCTCCCCACTTGGCATCGTTCACTCCTTTTGCTTTTCTTTGACTGACAGGTAGAACGTTTGGCAGGTTCTCTCTGCAACAACCGCAACGCAACCAGCTGTGAAATTATAGGCCCACAATCAAAACAAAACCAGGATCACGATACCAGCGCCAATCATGGAACCATTGTCCAACGGATCGCCTGCGTCGGAGAAACCATTGGACGGCTGACATCAGAAGACACATGCGATTTGACATTTCGAGGCCTTGTTTGTGTTGTTGTGCAAGTACATGGCAGAGTTTCACAACAACCGAGGCCAACTTTGTGTTACTGCAAATGACCCCCATAAAAGTTGTGCAACTCTGATCTTTAAAGCCCGAAAAGTGTGCAGATAATGAGCTCTTCAAGTTGCTGCAGTAAAGCTGCTGATGAGTCACGTGAGCAAACTAATGCAAAAATATGTTACCGTAAATCTATGAGAGTCGTAAAATTTCAACTCATTTGTGATGGATGTGATCTCATGGGGTTTTTCTTTTATATTTTGCAATATTTTATGAGACAAAAACATTGTTTTTCCCCTACATTATAGAAAACAAATATATACATTAAAATGTGTTCTTTATAAATGACTTGCTATTGCTGATTAATTAGTAAAATTACTGTAAAAACTCACAAGAAAAGAGCTATTTTGCTGAATTTATACATAAAGTTTATGGTTTTCTATCAAACAAAACACAAGTTCAACCTATTATTATTATTATTATATAATGAATTAAATGCAGCTACTTTACAACCTGTAACATATTGTTTTTCAAACAATTTAAGTTAAAAAAAGAAGAATTTGGGAACATTCTGCACAAAAAAGGAGATAAATAAGAGTGCATGTGCAAATTATTCATTATAAATCCTGGAATAATCTAATTTATGGACCTCCTGTCAAACCAGCTGCAGACTGTGACTATAAATCAGCAGTTTTATTACAAAAAGAAAACTGATTATTCTTTGATTCACTTTTTAAAAATCAATATCATGTTTAAAATGCTACTTATCTTAAAATATTTAACATTTTATTAAAGATTCAAATAAAAAAAATCCCATTTGAATTCTGAATCTGTATTTTGTGCTTTAATCCAGAAGCTTTGCCTCATGAAAAGCTGAGGAATCCTCTCCCACATTTACACAACCACCAGCTGCACGAACACCGACAAAGAGGAGCAACCAGACCAGAGCAATCTACTTTGCCTTAGTAATGCTGCAGTTTTAGGGAGATATTTATGTATTTATCCACCTAAATGCAGCGGGATTTAAAGAGATAATTTGCTCCATTTTTCATCCGATTTTCAGATCAATTTTAAGCACAGAGCTGCTCCAGATCAGGCTGCTCCCCCGAACTGGTTCAGAGGCTCAGAGACGATCTGTGTGACACCTCAGCTCCTCATCAGTCCGAAGGAAAGAAAGATATTTCAGAAATATCCACATTAATAATAATCTGATGTTTGATTCGGTTTGAGTTGAGGAAAAGCAGCTCCAGTGCTGCTAAAACGCACCAGTAAGCTCTGAAATGTGCACATATTCAACAGTATTTCACAAATTAATAATGCATTGGAAAAATGAACATTTAGAAATATCAGAGAAATTAAAGCAAAAAAAAAAAAAAAAGTAGAATAAAAAAAACTTAATAAAAAACAGACTATAAAGATGATTATGGATTTTAAAAAAATGTGCATTAAAAATATTTAGAATGAGTTTAGGTATAAAGGCTTTGTAATTATCATATTTGGCAGGCAAACACACACACACACACACACACACACACACACACACACACACACACACACACACACACACACACTCAGAGGCAGGTGTGCTGTCATCTGTTGCCTCTGAGAAAGTTCTGATTCCTCACAATGACTTTTAAAAAAATCTTAGTTTTGTTTATTTGCAGCCCAACACACACTTCACCCTATAGAGCCAACAGCATTGAGTTACACTGCACGTACCATTATAGCGTGGGGAGATCTGCCAACCCTCTCAATGCCCCATTTTCCTTTAAAAGTTCAGCTCCAAAAAAAAAAAAAAAAAAAAAGTAAGTGAGGGAGAGAGAGAGAGCTGAGGGAGGAAGACTCTTCGTCTCTTCGCTGTTGCCGGAAGCAGAAAAAGGACCTCTAAGCAAGTCGGCCTAAGGCCCAGAAAGGAGAAAAAAACTCATTCAAAAGTGAGTCCACTCTGCAATAGACAGGGGGTGAGGAGGGGGGAGGCCAGCAGCTCCGAGCCCCTCCGTCTACCACAGCTTGGCGTCAGATGCACCCATGTCCTGCAGAGGGGAGTCAGGCAGAAGTCCCGAGGTGCGTCCTGCAGCCGCCAAACTTCTCCAGCAGAGTGGGAGACGCCGGAAACTCCCCCGGAATGATGTTAACGGCGCGGTGAGCGGAGAGGTGACGCGCGGTGAGTTGTTTCAGGTGGTTTGGTTCGGTCGCTCTTTGCAGCAGAAGCAGCTTCGGCGTCCAAAAGCAGCAGACTCCAACGCCGCGCCGCCGATCTGTTTTTACCGTCGTTTATCTGCCGCTCGCTCGCTCTTTCTCTCCGTCTCCCTCTCTCTCTCTCTCTCTCTCTCTCTCTCTCTCTCTCTCTCTCTCTCTCTCTCTCTCGCTCGCTCTCTCTCTTTCGCTCTCAACACACACATACACACACGCAGAGACACACACGAACAGAGATGTGTGTGTGTGTGTGTGTGTGTGTGTGTGTGTGTGTGTGTGTGTGTGTGTGTGTGTGTGTGTGAGAGAGAGAGAGTTTGTGTGCTGCTGGTGGTGGTGGTGGGGGGGGGACACCCCTGGTCCCTCGTCGCCTCCTCCTCAAAGCTGACGAGATGAAAGCGCAGCTTGCGTCGCGCCTCTCCAAAAAAAGAAAGAAAGAAAAAAAGAAGATTCACCGCAGAATCGCCGGTAGCGGAATGTCTGCAGCGGCGGGATCCGGTGCGCAAAAACGTCCCCGTGCGCCCTGGAGTTTAACTCCAAAATAACAGAACAAAATAAGTCACCAAGGCTGTGAAAATAAAAGGGTTGTGTTTAATGAAATGTGTGTGTGTGTGTGTGTGTGTGTGTGTGTGTGTGTGTGTGTGTGTGTGTGTGTGTGTGTGTGTGTGTAGGGGGGTGGCGAATTATTGGGTGAATTATTAATAAACGAGCTGCGCGCAGTCTGTCGCGCGCAGAGCGGAGCGGCCAGAGGAGCAGCTGGGGCTTTAGGAGCATTAGGAGCACCGGGGGCTAAATCACGGTCTGCGGGGGATTACCGGCTGCTCTGCGCCGCACCGGCTCCCGCGCATTCCGTCGAGGTTCCAGGGTGGCACCGGCAGCTCACGGTTCTGATTCGTCCCGCTCCAAAAACCAGAGCAAAGAGCACGAAGGAGAGAGGTCAGGGAACACATGGCCAAAATCTGGAAAATAAAACAACTTTATTCAACAAATCTCTGATCTTTTGGGTCATTTTGGGGGGGGG